>SZWC01002351.1:21922-32271 GCA_023375785.1 Penium margaritaceum | reverse complement strand
CGAGAGAGAGAGAGAGAGAGAGAGAGAGAGAGAGAAGGGAAGGGAAGGGAAGGTGTTGGATCTCTGTTCCGAGCAGTTTCCATTCAAACTTAGGGCACAGTGAAACGGACGGACAGAGGCGAGCAAGGGAGGCGGATTCTCTGAAAGCATCGCCAACTTATGGTGGGCGATCCATGTACGGTGGGCCACCATGCACGATGGTGAACAAGGACAAAGGAAAAAGACCAGAGTGTCGCGCTATCAACTCGCCATCACGGCCGGTCATGATCACAACAGGGCAAGAATTTTTTTTCCCAAAAAGAAAAAGACATTGAGTGTTTGGCGCTCTTGTTGGGTTGAGATTGAGATCAAGGCTAAAGCAGCTCGGGGCATCCGGCAGGCCAAGCTGGGGCTCTAGACACGGCGAGATCGCTCACCTTTGACGGCCATTTTCGGCGATCGCTGGCAGCGTTAGCTCCGATACAGCCGCAGGGCCTTGTAGGAGTGCGGATGTGCCAACAACGGCGTGCGGTGCCTTGGCTCGTCGCTCACGCGGGCTGACGGTCCGCCCTTTCGGCAGAGGCAGACAGGTGGCGAGCAAGAGGAGATGCTATGGCGCGGATGGATTTGCAGATCCAAGCTCGCGTGCTAATGACGCAACTTCGCGATGAGAGGTGACTTCGGCGGCAGCGCAGATGAGAACCACGCTCGACAGATGGGTAGCGCAAAGAGAAAGGCGGCCGGTGCGAGAAATTGCCCAAAGCTTGTATGGCGGGAGTATCGTCGACAGCTCAGAAGCTCAAACCGCATAAAATGAAATACCCACAAGAAACTTAGGAATACATTTCAGACATAAAAGTATAAAGGGCGGAGTGACTATATACCCCCAGTTTCGCACAATAAGTCCCATCCACCCCTCCGTCGGAGCAATAAGCCTCATCCGCCCCTCCGTCGGAACGATAAGCCCCATTCGCCCCTCCGTCGGAGCGATAAGCCTGATCCGCCCCTCCGTCGGAGCGATAAGCCTCATCCGCCCCTCCGTCGGAGCGATAAGCCTGATCCGCCCCTCCGTCGGAGCGATAAGCCTCATCCGCCCCTCCGCTGGCACGATAAGCCTCATTCGCCCCTACCCATGAACAATAAGCCCCATGTATCCCCTGGAAATTGCGAACTCGTAATGTGACGGTATATGGTTAATGTTTGTTCTAGAGAAGGGTGTCTTGGTATTATTATTTCACTTTTCCGATGATTTGCTCCTCATTTCGTATAAGCGGACGGCACGAAAGTACTTGACACCAGTGCATGTGTGTCATGTCCACGATGTTAACATAGCGGTTCACGAAAATGTGGGGTTCAGCGTGGTTCACGTGCTCTTTTTATGTGGGTATTGTTTTCTTTGTCTTCATATGTGAACGATACCGGAAACCCGTAAATCTAGTCACCGGAGGTCTACATAGCCGTATGAACCGCACATGCACTATCCTCGTGACATCGAAACACCCCCTGTGCCATCGTCGTCCGTAAGCTGGCAAGGTTCATGCACAGACATGGAAACGTCATGCCGAGCCTAACAACGGTTTGGCCAGCGCAGCAAGAGGTCACCGTCCAATGAAATTGCGCCGCTGGACTATCCGACAGCTGTCTCTGTCGCAACTTCCGCGGCACGCCTTGATGAGCTGCCGTGCACATCACGCTGTCACATCCTTTCAACCGCCGGTGGCCATGGGCATGCCCATGGGTTCCCGACTGCATGGGGTAATATTAGGTGCAGTCGGACGACTCAGACATGCATAGAAGAGGCGGAGGTTGTTTGTGAAAAATGGAAAAGGCGGACAGTGCCATAATCCGACGTGTCCACTATTCCTCGGATTGTCCGTCACTCGCACGCCATGTTTCGGCAGGGTACCTCTCCAGTTTCATCCAGTGTCATTCAGTTTTGCGTCGTCGTCGTCGACGGCGTCATCGCTCCCTCTGACGATGTTGCCTCTGCTCCTGCTTCCATCGTGAACACGGGATGGTGGACGACCAAGTCGCGGAGGACGCCGGTAAGCCTAATGAGGAGGGTAGATGGGATAAATAGTGTTGTTTTTGGGCACCATATACCCTCCGTTTCAGATGGATTTCCAAGAACACGTGTGGCTTGTTGCCACGCGACCAAGTGCTCACGAGAACGGTCCTCCGTCTGCTGAAGGACCTGCACCGCGGTGGTACCCCGATAACCCACAGCTGAACGACCCATCAGGCGCGTTTGAGGATGTTATGTTTTGGTTGACTCGGAATTGGTGCGATGACTGGTGGGCCCGCCGGTTTGACGACTGGGACGCCCCCCCACAGACCCAACCCTAGGATGAACCTCCCCGTGCTCCCGGGTTCCCCGATGTCCGGGAAGCCGGACCGGTTAGGTTTAGCATGGGGCGCCGTCGCGTCCTGTTTGTACCTCATGGCCACCTCGGTAATGCTCAGTTTGAGCTCTTCACGCATGTTCAGTGTGCTGTTCTTAGGAAGATGTAGACAGTGTGGATGGTGGTTCGTTTACACTCTTATGTTCATGCCTCTACTGTCCAGTAAACCTTTTTTTTGCCTTGCCGTTGTTTGTCATGCGTGCATGGACAGGTGACTCGGACGACGAACCATGCCACAGCCCAAAGAAGCAGAAGGGGATGCCGAAGGAGCCGGCAGCGGGCATGTTCTTCCAGAACATGGATGCAGCCCGGGCGTTCGTGGAGGACTACGCGGTTGACAACCGGTTCGGACTGAAGTGGGTCCGCAGTGAGCCTGCGAGATTCCACGTGACGTGCTCCGAGGCGAAAACAAAGGGTTGTACCTGGCTCTTGCGCGCACGTGTCACTTCCAAGTTCGGCGACGTCACNTTCGTTTACCCTCTTATGTTTATGCCTCTACTGTCCAGTAAACCTTTGTTTTGCCTTGCCGTTGTTTGTCATGCGTGCATGGACAGGTGACTCGGACGACGAACCATGCCACAGCCCAAAGAAGCAGAAGGGGATGCCGAAGGAGCCGGCAGCGGGCATGTTCTTCCAGAACATGGATGCAGCCCGGGCGTTCGTGGAGGACTACGCGGTTGACAACCGGTTCGGACTGAAGTGGGTTCGCAGTGAGCCTGCGAGATTCCACGTGACGTGCTCCGAGGCGAAAACAAAGGGTTCTACTTGGCTCTTGCGCGCACGTGTCACTTCCAAGTTCGGCGACGTCACAGTCTCGCACTACGAGGACGGACACAAGTGTGTCCCCAAAATCGGCCGCGGGAATCCGGCTCGCCAGAAGAGTTGGGTGGCCCGGAAAATCTCGGAAACTCTGTAGCGCGACCCTACTGCCTCAACGGCCACCTTGCGTCAAGTGCTTCACGAGCGGACCGGCATCAACGTTTCCAACAACACGCTTTACCGCGCGAAAACACAGGCCCAAGAGAGCTTGATGGGCAAGAAGACGGAGACGTGGAGTCTTTTCCCGTCATACATCGAGGAGGTGCGTATGGCGGATGCATGAAACCTGCCGCAGCACTTGTGTTGTCACTTCTTTGACAAATGACGGGTGTCTATCCACACTTTTTGTGTGCAGTTGAAACGCGTTGACCCAGGGACCCACGCCGTCGCGCACAAGGACAAGAACGGCGCGTTTCTCTGGGCTTTCGTCGCGCCGGGAGCTGCCAGGATGGGGTTTCAACACAGCCGCCGCATCCTCACCATGGATGCAACATTCCTGAAAAACGGGCACAAGCAGGTTTTGCTGCTAGCCCAATTTTTTGATGCAAACGACCATGTCGTGCCGATGGCATGGGCACTAGCACCGACTGAGGACGAGAAGAGCTGGATTTTTTTTTGCGCCCAGCTTGCCCTTGCATATCCCACAGCTGCTTTGGCCGGCACATGCGTCATCACAGACAGGGAGAAGGGTCTCGAGAAAGCTTTGAAGAAGTACATGACTGCTGCTACGCACACCTACTGCGCATGGCACTTGCGCGAAAACGTGCGCACTTCCTACGGCAAGAAAGCCGCTCACTAGGCGTGGAAGTGTGCGCACGCACTCAACCTCGACCAGTGGGAGAAGGCTACCCGACACCTGCGGCAAGTGAGTGTTTCAGCTTACGCATACCTCTTTGGCAGGCCGGGTGAAGATGGTTCTGTGGTGGGGGGTGTTCCGCTAGAGAAGTGGACACGCCTCCATTACCCTTTGGGCAGGGGGGGGCACACGACGTCGAACGCTGCTGAAAGCTGGAACGCGCGCATCGCCGCCCATCGGAAGTTGTATCCTTACTACTTCTTTGTCAGCATCTTGCCCTTCGTCCAACGCATGTTCTGTGCTTGACGTGCTCAGGCAGAAGCCGTGCAAACGTCCTTGGCCCCAACACAAGCTGACAGATTGTTGCACTGCCTAGCTCTGGCTCAAGAGTACACGGTGGTCCAAGAGGGGCCACACACTGCAACAGTGGAGGGCCCAACGAACAACCCCCGTCAAGTGAACCTCCTTGACAAAACATGCAGCTGTGGCCGCTGGAAGGAGTTCGGCCTCCCTTGTCATCATGCATGCGCATTCCTGCTTGTCAAGCGCATTAATGCAGAAAATCTTGCCGACCCCGGACTCATGCGAATGGCGTTCCGACGTGCCTACAACAGCCCCATCCCCTCCCCAGTGGTGAAAAACATCAACCCCGTGGAACCACTGTGGTTGCAACCCGGACCAAGGCGTGGGAAGGGACGGCCACGAAGTGCAAGGAAAGACCGTGAGACTCTGCGCAAGAAAAACTTCATATGCCCACGTTGTGGGCAGAAGGGCCATACAAGGACACGCTGCAAGAACCCGCCTGCTCCCAGCCCCGCAGAGGCCGCGGCTAGGGGGCATGAAGTGCTTGGACTCCCAGCTGCTGCTGCACAATCATCAGTAGGCTTAGATGCCCCACTTGTAGCGTATGCAGGTGGTGACGTGGAGTACGATCCCACGGCTCCGCCAAGGGATGAAGACGATGATGTTGATGACGATGCTAAAAGTGATGACTCTGGTGCTTACTTCCCTCCTCTTGGTGATGATGGTGAGACGGTGACGCAGGATGAGCACACCCAGCACTTGGATGAGGAGGAGAGAGAGTGGCAGGAAACGTACGAGGAAGAGCTAGAGGAGGATTAGTGAGGTACGTACACGTTTTCACTTTCCTTGTGTCTTCCTCCCATTCAAATGTCCGTGCAACTTGCCTTATCAGCTTCCAATACCTAATACTGTGTTTTGTTTATGTGCAGGATGAAGTGTGCTAGACATTGGACATTGAACAGACCATTCTGAGAGACTGCTCCCACTACAGCAGGAGAGGGGGGTTTCGGGTTAGGCAGAAGGTTAGGGTCTGGGTTATGGTGAAGGGGACCAGTGGAGTGCATCTTCCTAGAACGAGAAGAGGTGGCCAACATTCAGACACGCCTGACGAAGTATTCTACGATTCTGAGCACTGTCAGCCATGGGAGCAGCTATGTCCTGTGTGTGACATTGTGCACTTTCTCCAGGGATTGAGTCGTTAACTTTTCGATGAAATCACGTATCCGACCTTCACTGTCTGTGGTGTGTAGCCATGTACCTTTCCTTACATGAAATTTGTCAAGTGCATTCATTCTACTGCTTGCATTGCTTTCGATGCGTACTTGTCTAATAGGTAGTGCTAAAACACAACGACATGTTTACTTATGCAAGAAGTACAGCAGTGTAATAAGCTTCATGATTGTTGACGTTTTCAAGCAAATGCGTCTCTATGAACATGGTCAACTTGGTACACATTGTGAAGCATAATGACATACAATGTTATCCAAGCAGGTCATTCATTAGAACAGAAGACTGCCTGTCTGAACTTGTACAACCACTACTAGGCGAATTAGCACATGATTCCAACATGGAGTAAGAACTATTCTAACTTGTACTTTATCCATTAAATGTTCTATTCAGAGTGCATCGTTACTGTACACCCTGCCCTACAGCATATGCTGAGTACAATACCTTACACGTAATGTGTTTCTGAGTATAATGACATACAATGTTATCCAAGCAGGTCATTGAACAGAACAGAAGACTGTCTGTATAAACTTGTACAACCACCATCAGGCGAAATAGCACATGATTGCAACATGGAGTAAGAACTATTCTGACTTGTACGTTCTCCAATAAATGTTGTATTCAGAGTAAATTTTTACTCTACACCCTGCCCTAAAGCATACACTGAGTACATTACCTTACACCTAATATGTTGCTGAGGATAATGACATTGAGGGGATCATAGTACTACACAGTCGTCAATAGTACATACCAAACAGCCCAATTCAACGTTACGTTTTTGCAACACATGAATCCTGCTTTGTCTGCCGTAATAGTCATGTAAACGTAGACAATAACCGTAACGTACAGGACACTTTGTTCCTTAATTTCACACTACTAATGAGGGAAAGGTTGGCATATTGTTAATAATCTCTGAAAGAGTTCAATCCAAAATGCCCTGCACATAGTCGTCAATATGACAGAAGACATAGGGAAACGCTGACGTTCATCACAGCCTCGAACATGAGAGTGGCCACACCGATATCCATGGCGCCCAATTCGGTGGGCAGTACAACGGGCGAGCATGGGGTGCTTTGACGCCCAACTACCAACACATGGTGTATGGGTCCGCGGGTGTATTTGGATTGATGATGTCCCATGCGCGCTTTATGTTTGCCCACTCTCATTGCAGTTCCGTGATCCATGGGCGGAGGGGGGAGGGGCACGTTGCGCCAAAAACTGGAAGGATTATGCACCGTGAGTGGACGGTCACCCCAGCGCTGCAACGGTGGCAGAGGACGCGTATGTCGAACTTTGGACATGTCGCAAGGGGGTTTTCTACGTGTACTCTCGATTACGGGAGAAGGAAGTAGTCGAATTCGACGAACACTGTTACATATGCAGAACATATGTACGGGTTTGACGTCGCAAATGACACGAGTACGGGCGGAGTATTTGAAAAGCAAACAGTTGTCATGTGTGGCCGATCGCACCCCTAAGTAGGGAGCCGCAGGTGTCGGAACGGTACCATGCCGAGCCTCTACGCAGACGCAAGCATTTACGTTCGGCAACAGGTGTCTAGGGTAGGGTTCCGTTTCGCTGGTCGTCTTGCGTCACATCACAAACCATGGGTATATTAGGCTTATTTTATGACATTTTCTACGGTTTTACTTCGAAACCCGATCGAGGGGTATATGGGGCTTATTGATCATGGGTTAGGGGCGAATGAGGCTTATTGTGCCAGCGGAGGGGCGGATGAGGCTTATCGCTCCGACGGAGGGGCGGATCAGGCTTATCGCTCCGACGGAGGGGCGAATGGGGCTTATCGTTCCGACGGAGGGGCGGATGGGGCTTATTGTTCCGACGGAGGGGTATATGAGGGTCATGGGTGACAAAACAGGGGGTAATCGGCATTTTCACCGAAGTATAAAAGACATTCACGGGCGTTCCTATGGCGCGAGGCTAGCGAAGGGTGACTTTGGAGTGTCAAGATGGTGAAACATGGAAGAAACTTTGGCGTGCATTTGAATATATTGGTATTCCGAAAGAATCTGACGGTCACAGGTTCAGCTTGACTACATTGGTGCGCACCGTTGGATCACTTATCGAACGACCTATTGTATTCTAATTTCTCTTTTTTTTAGAACGCGAGGGAAGATGCTCTTCCAAAACACGCCTGAACTTCGATAGTAAAATTTTTTAAAGACCATTGGTCAGCCCCCACTTCCTCTCCCCCCATCCCCACTGTTCAAGGCCGGCGAAACTGACAGATGGAGCCGCCCTCGAAAGCTCATAACACCTCACCGAGTCGCCCAGGTTTGAGCTGCTGGATGCTTGTAGGAACTAAATTCTGCTGGATCAAAGGGATGAAAATGGGTCGGGGAGAACGGAAAAATAGCGTGCCCCCTTACTTCACCCGAAGCGCCACGCCATCTACCAGCCAAATTTTTGTTCTTCGTACCTCGGGCGTTGACCGACTGTATTTTCAACTTATACCCGTAAAAACCCTTGAAATATTCAAATAAAATAACATGCGACAAACCCCCCTCTTAACATTTAGGAGTTGTGGGTTTTATTAAGGTTAGGGCACCTCCCAGGCCCCGCGGTAGCGGGGCCTGGGAGCTTCCCTTTCAACGAAGGGGGAGTTTAGTCTCCCAACCTTTTTCGTACGTGCGAAGAAAGTTTTGGTTGAAGTCGAAAGTGACCGGATATCCGGCGAAAATACTGCGAGCCAACGGTAGATGGGCCATCTTTCCGAGTCGGCTATGGCGTCGCGCAAAAGCGCCCAGGGATAATCAGTTACACCTCACACCCTCATTCGACGGATGACATGGGAAACTAGAAGATTTTACTGGATTCTTTTCGTTTTCGCCCCAAACAAATGTTGGGAGATCCTGGCTACGCTTCGCACTCGTGCGTCACCTGCCATGGTGTGCGTTGCAGAGGCTGCCAACCGAAACGGTGTGGTCGTGTTCCACGTGGGGGAGCAGCTGGAGCAACCTCAAGTCCGCTTCGAGCGGAGCGGTGGTCACCAGCAGCGCAGGTTGAGGTGGTGCGGATAAATTGTCCGCTCAGCTTTTCTTGATTTGCAGGTGTGTGCTTGGTTCAATGGCGGGATCCGAGACGGTGCAGCCCATCGAAGGCCTGCGTCTGCGTCCCATCAAAACGAAGGCAGCGGGCGATGGCGCAGGCGGGAAGGCGACAAGCGGAGAAGGTTCCAGCGGCACGAGTTGGCATTCCGACGTGGCAGCCACGTCGGACGAGACCGTGTCCCCAGTGGGGCGTCTGTTTCTGCACGATCGGTTCTACACCAGCGTGTGCTGCGCGTTGGAGTTTGAGGACGTGATGTCGCTGGAGCGCTTGCGAGACGTGCTGCAGCGCACGCTCGTGCGCCACCCGCGCTTCCACAGCACTCTGGTGAGTGCTTGGTTTGCTTGCTGGGGGGGAACAGAGAGCCAGAAAAACCATGACGTCATGCATCCTCGGCATCTGATGGTGACTGGGATTTGTCACGCACTCGCAAGTTGTGGAAGAAGACGAGTCTGCTGCTGTGGCCAGTTGGCTGTTGAAAGCGTCAGTGTGCACATTTGTGGTGCGTGCTGTGTTGCCTCATGGCCGATATGACATGGCATGGAAAGGCATGGCATGGTTGCCACATCTCTGTTCCGCATGCTTCATTGGCTTTGACGGGTGCCCCTCCCCCCTCTCCTCTCCCCCGGGAAGGGGGGGGGGGGGGTGGGGAGGAGCGGAAAGGTTTCAACTTCACGTCCATGTCAGGGGCCGTTGTAAGTTAGGCACACTCTACGTCATTTCATGTTCTTTTCTTTTCTTTTCATATTCTTTTCTTTTATTGTCATATTCTTTTCTTTTATTGTCATATTCTTTTCTTCCTCATGCAGGAGCAGAGGGGGTCCAAGCTGACATGGGTGGCGGTGGATTCTGTGGACATGGCGCGCCACGTGGTGGCAGCACAGCTGACGGAGGAGGAGACAGCAAACCCTGGGACGGCGGTGGAGTCGTTTCTCGCGCGCTTGTCTGGAGCGCCGCGGTTCGACACCTCGGTGCCGCTGTGGGAGGCACACCTGCTGCATGTGAAACGGCCCAAGTCGCAGTCTTCCTGCGTGTTCCGGTGCGTGTGATTGGTCTTCTCTGGTGACGACATGTGTGCTTTGTCTTCTCTAGTGACGACATGAGAAAATGGATTGCAGTGCTGTTAACATTTGATTTATACTCCCTCTCCACCCCCCTCCCCAGCTCCACAGCTTTCTGGATTTCTTGCCCTCCTTACCATCTTTGTGTTGCCACCTCACTGTGGCGCACACGTGTGCAGAATCCACCACTCTCTCGGCGACGGTGTGTCGCTCATGTCTCTACTCCTCGCCTGCACTGTGGTGTTGCACGTGTGCAGAATCCACCACTCTCTCGGCGACGGTGTGTCGCTCATGTCTCTACTCCTCGCCTGCACTGTGGTGTTCAGGGCTGTTAAATCGGGTCGGATTTTTAATCCGAACCCGAACTTTCGTTAAAATCCGAACCGAATCCGAACCGAACACCACTCGGTTCGGTTTCGGTTGCCTTTTGTTCGGTTCGGTTCGGATTCGGTTAATCCGCCGAAATGTTCGGATCGGATCGGTTACTATCCGAACCGAACCGAACATGTGAATGTTCGGATTGTCCGTTTCGGTTCGGATTCGGATTATATCCGAATCCGAACCGAAACGGACCCCAACGTCGGCCAATAAATCCCACTATGGGGACTTGCTTCATGTAGTAGAGTGGGTGCGGGTCATGGAGCATCAACCTCACTTGTTGCTTTTGCTTTTCAAAAAAACAAAAAGGGGGGG
>SZWC01002350.1:218793-233793 GCA_023375785.1 Penium margaritaceum | reverse complement strand
ATATAGATATAGCTATAGATATAGATATAGATATAGATATAGATATAGCTATAGATATAGATATAGATATAGATATAGATATAGCTATAGATATAGATATAGATATAGATATAGATATAGCTATAGATATAGATATAGATATAGATATAGATATAGCTATAGATATAGATATAGATATAGATATAGATATAGCTATAGATATAGATATAGATATAGATATAGATATAGCTATAGATATAGATATAGATATAGATATAGATATAGCTATAGATATAGATATAGATATAGATATAGATATAGCTATAGATATAGATATAGATATAGATATAGATATAGCTATAGATATAGATATAGATATAGATATAGATATAGCTATAGATATAGATATAGATATAGATATAGATATAGCTATAGATATAGATATAGATATAGATATAGATATAGCTATAGATATAGATATAGATATAGATATAGATATAGCTATAGATATAGATATAGATATAGATATAGATATAGCTATAGATATAGATATAGATATAGATATAGATATAGCTATAGATATAGATATAGATATAGATATAGATATAGCTATAGATATAGATATAGATATAGATATAGATATAGCTA
This sequence comes from Penium margaritaceum, assembly GCA_023375785.1. Classification (NCBI taxonomy): domain Eukaryota; kingdom Viridiplantae; phylum Streptophyta; class Zygnematophyceae; order Desmidiales; family Peniaceae; genus Penium; species Penium margaritaceum. Next base: position 233,166 of record SZWC01002350.1, on the reverse strand, counting down.
TAGATATAGATATAGATATAGATATAGATATAGCTATAGATATAGATATAGATATAGATATAGATATAGCTATAGATATAGATATAGATATAGATATAGATATAGCTATAGATATAGATATAGATATAGATATAGATATAGCTATAGATATAGATATAGATATAGATATAGATATAGATACAGATACAGATACAGATACAGATACAGATACAGATACAGATACAGATACAGATACAGATACAGATACAGATACAGATAGAGATACAGATACAGATACAGATACAGATACAGATACAGATATACATATAGGTATAGATACAGATAGAGATATAGATATAGATATAGATATAGATATAGATATAGATATAGATATAGATATAGATATAGATATGGATATAGATATAGATGTAGATATAGATATAGATATAGATATAGATACAGATATACATATAGATATACATATAGAGATATACATAGATACAGATAGGTGTCCTGATCACCCTATTTAATGCACATTTTCCTTCTGCAGCGGGCTTTGCTGTGACAGCAACACATTCTCTTTGCAGCTCCTCTTGCAGTGCAACATATTTATCACCGACAACTGGCCTTGTGAGTGAAGAATGTTTTACTAAAAGATTTTTTTGGCAGATTGACCATTGCCCCAGTTGGCGTTCGAAAGTATGATTGAAAATGATCTGCTGAATAGTGCTGCAAGAAAAGGAATGGAACGCACACACACGGCCATAGGTGACAATGGGTTGAGAGAGGAGATGCGTGCCCACGGAATAAGGCTCACCGCAGCTAACGGGGCTGGCCAAGTATTTGCAGCAGTGCAGCTGCTACAGAAGCTGCAATAACTGCCACAGAGGAAGATATAGAGACTTCAAAGCAGGTGACTCCAGTAAGTGCGGCCCCTCTGAGGGTGGAGAGGGCAGGTGCAATGGTAACCAGGATGCGGTTTCGGGAGACACCTGAGCATCGGAGGTCTGGATGGAGACAACAGCACTGGAGAGAGCAATGGCTGATGAGGCTGCTGCAGCTGCAACAGAGTCGGTTGCAGCTGCAACCTGCGTAGGTATGTTGACTGCTATGGCTGAGGGAGGGCCTTGGTTGACAGCAGTGGTAGTGTAGGTTTCAAATGCCCTGCCAGCATCTGTGCTGGTTGGTGCATGCGTAGCACACGCTGAAGCAACAAATGTGGAAGAGATAGTAGCACTAGAAATGAGGGCTGCTTTTAGAGCGGTAAAGATGTGAGAGGGTACAGATGACGCCGCATCAGCCTAAGATGCAGCGGGAGAGGCGGTGCGACATGAGGTTGCCTCAGATGGTTCTGCTGCGTCTGCACGTGCAGATGATGCTGTCCCACCAAGGACAGCACGCTGACTGTGCCGACGCTTCCTAAGGGAAATGGGAGAGCATACAGGAGACGGAGGACAACGTTGTTTGTGTGGTGGCACCATCACTGGTAAATGCTGCACGCTTGGAGAATTGTCAGAGGTAGACTGATAGTAGGCTGCATTCTCTGCGGGGTCAGCGCGAGCCTCATCATCCGGCTGGTCGTATTCCATCCCATGATGGTACCCTGGGCTGTCACAGTGGTGTTGGCGCGACCACGCCTCGATCCCTGCCCGATCTGCCTCTTCCTCGAGGCGTGCATCTGCTGGTTGATGCGCTGTTTGGATCTTGTTCTGCATTTGGTGATGAAGCCAGGATGGCGGCCCAGGCCGCAGATGCAGCTGCTGTTGCTGCTTCTGGGTAGAGAGACGTTTAGGAGACTGCCCCAATATATGGCCAGTGTGGCCAAGTAGTGGTGCAGGACTGTGGGGCAGTAGTGGAGCAGCGGTGCTACTGTGGCCCTGAAAACTGCTTGGCAGGAGAATCACGTGCAGCGGGGAACTGCGGGGTTATGAGCTTCGAGCTGAGGTGCTGCGTGGTGGAAGAAGTGTGGGGCAGCAGGCTGATTTGCGAGGCTACCAAGAGCGGTGCAGCCAAGAGATGCAAGCTGCGAGAAGCTTTGAGGCGGTGATGCGAGTTTGCAGCACTCCAAGACAAGTTGCTGGTGGTGGTGCTGGACTGCAAACCCGCTCACGCTGAGACGACGGGCTGCTGACCTGTGAGAGTGTTGGGGCAGTGCAGTGCCAATACTGTGGAAATTGTGGTGAACGAGTGCATAGAAAAACAGCGGGAATGAAGATATCAGGGCTGAGAATCTGCGGGGTCAAGAAATGCAGGCCCGCAGCTGAAGCGCCTGGCTCAAACACCATGGTGCTGGGTTGCTGTGGTGCTGTGGAGCTGCGGATGAGTAGTGTACTGAGCCGAGAGTGGCAGCAGGCACTTGTACAGCGATGACGTAGTGCTGTGATGTGTTTCGAGCTGTGCGACGGGGTTTCCGAGAGAAGAGGGTGCAAAACTCGATGAGGTGGCAAGAGCACCACTCCATATGAGACACCACAGGTCTAGGTTTGGTTGAGGGGAGGGACTGTTTCCCTCCGGCTCTGATACCAGTAGGCAGCGGCAAGAGGCCGCCACACACTCTCTACCGTACAAGAAGAATTCACTCAACACCCATGGCAACGGGAGGAGAGAGGAGTTGGTGAAAATCTTAAGCACGGCAAGAGACAAGTAACGAGAGTCCAGAGCTATCAAGCTCTTAGCATTTGGTTGACCAGGCCACCTTCACGAGCAGCTCAATGTGGGGCCCGGCCGCCACCCCGGGGTCGAACTGAACTGGTCGGCAGAAGCCATCGTGGTTACTTGCACCTTGGAGCGACAGAGAGTGTGGCCTTGCAGGATCAGCAACCCGGTGCAACAAGCTACAAAACTAGCACAACATGTAGAGCAGGTAAAAATAGTGAGCCACATCGACCACGGGCATATGTGAAGCATCCATCTCTCATGTTTCTGCCATTAGTAGCTGATCACCAAATGTTGAATTCAGCAAACAATCTTTCTCACAGAAGTGAGCATAAACGAGCTCACGCCCATCTTGCTCCGGGCAGAGGAGCCAGTGATGTGTGATCCACAGCTTCATATCTGCCCATTCACCTACAACAATGGTGTGCGTGAATGGATAGAGTCAAGAGGTCACTTGCCTGTTTGACAGCCACAATCAACAGGCAGGGTTGCCACCCGGTTCGGCCCATGCCTCTATGGAAAATAGGATGTAAGTACGTGCATTAGACGTGCATGCACCTGACTATGCCTCTGAATGATGATTTTTCGGTTTTGAGCTTTTGGAGGGGGGAGGGGGGGTGTGGGTTTGTGAAATACAGACATGTTGTGACCTCGATCCTCACTACACACTCACCACAATGATGGAGATGATTGATGATGGAGGGATGCCGATGCTGGTGTCCCAGCAAATGTGGTTATGGCGCATGTATGTGCACAAAGAGGAGGCTCCCACAAGATCATGTGGCAAGGAAGGCTCACAGGCTCATGGTTCCCGCTTGGTTGATTATCGACACTAGGGTTCATGGTGATACACTTTTTAGTTTGTGTGTCTTCCACCCATCACAAGCAACAACGGTGGTGATTATTGGTGTATCCCATGCTAGTGGTATGGAGCAGCAGTATGGGAGAGCACAACGACATGATCCCTGATGCAAACCCAGCTGGCGCCGGAGCACTAACGGGTGGTGGCTCCACCCACCAGTAGGTGCAAGACAGCTGCCACGATGTCCCGGGTGCTTGCTTGGATGCTTTGCAGTTTTTCTACAATCGCTAGAGTTTTCTTGATGGACTACTTCTGAGCAAAACTTGGATGTTTTTCATTGTCTGTCCACTGATTGATGCAAGACCTGTACGTGTGACCATTCCTAACGTCTGGCTTAATATTTTGCATCTCTAGGTTCGGACGGTGTTGCGTTTGGATACATGTGCGCAGAGTTATGGCCAAAATAGCACTTTTGGGCCGGTTTTAGGACAAACTGACACTGTGCGTGTGTCACTTGCTGTGCGCCACGGCAGGTATTTATGCTGTGTTCTTGTCAGTTGTCATCTCTCTTTGCAAATCTATTCAATTTGAGCTTTCTCACACTCGGTACTAGTCCCTACCCGAACCCTTGCAATTTCGTGCAAGACTTGTGACTGTCATCACACACTGACTCAGCGCTGACGCCATGTTAAGTGGCAAGTAGTTAGGTAGGTTCTAAGTAGTTTCTCATGGTATCAGAGCAAACAAGCCATAGCATTTTGTGCTCTGTAGCATAGAGGCAGCAGCAGCAGCAGTGAGTGGTAGCAGTGGTAGACACCCATAGCAGCATCACTAGATCCTGGAAGGAGCCACAATGACTACGTTCCAACAAAGCGGTGGAAGCAGAGGAGAGATCGGCGGCAGCTGCAAGCAACAACAACTGTAGTAGCAGCAGTGGCAGGAAGCTCCTGTGGTGGGAGAGGCTAGGGGGAACAGCCATAGCAACAGCAGGAGTAGTAGCAGTAGCAACAGTGGTGGCGGCGGCGAGCAGCCGTAGTAGTAGCGGGAGTTGTGAGTAGCTACAATAGCAGCGGCAGAGGGGACGAGCCTCAGCAGCAGCTGCTGCAGCAGATGCAGCGGTGAATAGCTGTAGCAGCAACGGTGGTGGGCAGCAGGTGCATCCGAATTAGGAGCAACAGCAGCAGAAACGATGGCAAAAAGCTGCAGCCGTAGCGGCGAAGGGTAGCAGTCTCAGTAGCACCGGTGGCGGCAAACAAATGCAAGAGCAGTGGTGGAGGGCAACAGCCACAGTAGTAACCTGAGCAGCAACGGCGGTCGTAAGCCGCTGCAGCAGTAGCGGCGGCAAGAAGAAGGCGTTACAGTAGTAGAAACAGCAGTAGCAGCGAGCGGCTGCCGTAGCAATACCAGCAATCTGCAGCCATAGCAACACGCAACAGTAACATGCAGCAGTAGTGCTCAGAACCACCTTGCAACAGCCGCAGCAGCACCACACAGCAGCAGCAGCAGCGGCGGTGCCGAGCAGCTGCTGCGCACGGTCGCAACTGCTCACGCTTGCAACAGCAGTAGCAGCGCGCGCAACAGTGGCAGCCGCAGCGGTAGTAGCCAGTGCTGTCGTTTGATTGCAGCGCAAAGCTGCCTTGCAGCTTCACGTTGCAAGAGGGACTGGCTGTCGAGCAAGCTGACCATGGGAGCTCACCGTTGGGCAAGCACGCTGGTCAACAATCGCACTGATCCATGAGCTCTTCCTGTCAACGAGCTCGCTGCGAGGGTCGAGCCAGCCAGCAAAAAGAAGTGAAATAGGAAGAGGACAGGGGGGGGTCTTTGAGTGGGGCATTCTTTCTTGCTCGCCTGCTTCTTTTCCATCTATGCAACATTGGCAGGAGTGTCATTCACAAGGCAACACCGCTGTTCATGGGGGGGACTCTGGCACACCACCATATCAAGCTCCCCCTGGGGTTCCTGTTCATGGGGTCCATCATAATCGGCTCCTGTCCAGCCCCCACATCCGGCATCCCATAACATGAACTTTGACTCACGTGCCGAAGAAGAAATCTTCTTTGGGCTGAATCGAGATCGGGACTGTGAAGAATGGGATGGGCCTTGAGATGAAGATGCCGAGGAGAATCTGCAGCTGCTTTGGATGAAGCCTCACTCCCCGGAACAGACCAAGGTCCTGCCATATATACATGCGTTGTGAGACAGGCACCGGGCACACTGTCTTTGTGTTTTCTTTGGTAACTGGGGTCTTTCATTTTGTCGTATGTGAGTTCTCTTTAAAATTTCACAGTCTTTGTGGGCTCCTATCTGTTGTTGGCTTAGAGGATCTCACCCTTTCCATGGGCATGTTTTGATACCGGGGATATGTTGCCATTCATCACCAGTTTTGTTTTCCTTGTGTATGATCTTGTACGTACATTGGACAACTCCCTTGATGGGTTAACTAAAAGAAGGAAGGTCCACAATGACGAGCTTCTGGAGGGCCAATTTAATTAAAACATGGTTACTTGTAGGGAAATGTCAGAGGAATATGCTGTTACACATTGTTTCAGGCTATCGTGGGTCCAGATTGAGCCTGGATGCATCAATTTCCACTGTGTGGAGGCATTGACACAGGTCTGTTCGTGGAAAACATTGATCAGCTGTAAGTTCCTAGATGGGGGCTGTGGATGGTCCCACATTGTTCAGGGCCACTGTTGCACACAAAAAATTGGGCATGGATGGTCGGCTCAGACAACCAGATGGATTGCCTGTAAAGTTTCCACGTAGATGGCTCGGAATCCCACAACTCCTGCTATACTACTAGCGATCAAAAAGTCAGCGGCCCGTGTGTAGGTAGCTAACTACACACTTTACTGAGCCTAGTCTCTCGCATAGGCACGATTCATGGGTGCCAAGGCCTAGTCATGGCTGTCCTTTGTGTTGCTTTGTGAAGTGGTGAGAACGGATTGTAAATGTTATGGATCAAGGAGTCTCCTTATGTCACATATACGGTCAGAAATCTCACTTCTCATTACTTTTCTTTGTGTAGTTGAAACGCGTGGACCCCGCCACTCATATTGTAGCCAAGATGGAAAAGAGCATCAGCTTCAAGTGTTCTTTTGTGGCTCTTGGACCCACGTGTCTTGGCTGGGACTCCTCGCGTCGTACCATGACCGTGCAAGGAATGCTTTTTAAGAACGGAAACAAGACATTCATGTTGATCGTGTAGGTTTTGACACACATAATCATGCATTTCCAATGGCCTAGGCCCTTGTTCCAAGTGATAACAAAGAGTCGTGGATCCGCCTCTGCTTGCATATGAGACGTGCTTCTCCTATTGTGTCCACTAGAAGTGATGTCATCATTTCAGACAGTGAGGAAAGCCTGGCAAAGGCCGCGGAGCAACATTTGCTTGGCGCTATGCACACCTACTCTGCCTACCATCTACATAGTAATGTGTAAGATAAGTATAGGAAGAAGGCAGCATAATGGGCTTGGAACTGTGCCGAATCTCTAATGCATGAACAGTTACACCAAGTCGCATGCCATCTATGGACCGTAAGAAAGTGGGCTGCCAACTACCTCATCCCAGGGCTAGATGGACAAGGTGGCATTCTTTTGAAAAATTGGACATTGTACATGTGCCCTGTTCTATGAAAGGCCACATCACTAGTCACACCTCAGAGTCCCCGAACGCCCGCCTCAAGTTGATCCAAAAGCGTTACTTATTCTATTACTTCCTGTGGGTCTACTGCTTTGTGCAAAGGTTCATGACTGAGAGGCGGGAGCAGATCTTCAACTACAACAAGGGCGTAACCCTCGCCCCCGTAATATAACTCCTGCAAATTTCCACGGTGTCTCACGACTACGACGTCATTATGAAGGGGCCACACTCTACGATGGTGCAAGGTCCAGCAAGCATGCACCAGAGGGTGGACCTCTGGTGCTCAACTTGTGACTGTGGCCATTGGCGCAAGTTTGGTCAGCCTTGCAAGCACGAATGTGTAATGATGATGGAGGTGGAAGAAGACCCAACCATGCGTGTAGAAGTCCACCAGACACTGGTGTACTAGACAAGACGTATGATAATCCCACGCCGTCCATTCGAGCAGAGTGTATCTATGTTGACGAGTCCAGCTTGGGCCAACCAGGACCGCACCGAGGCCGGGGGAGGCCCAGGAGTGCCCGCTTGGAATGTGAACCACTCTGTAAGCTCAATTTCATCTTCCTGAGGTGTGGATGCAAAGGCCACACAAAGAAGAAGTGCCCTAACCCCATAGCACTGCGTGTACATGAGGTAGTTGCTTAGCTGAGACTCAACCGTGTAGCACCAGCAGGAGGTGCAGGACCACAGAGATCAGCATCGGCCCATGGCATAGCTAGCGGTGGTGTGGTACCAGATGGAAAAGCAACCGACAAGTCCAACCCAGATGACTACAAACCTGAAGCTGTGCCTAGGGATTCTTCCACAGACATGGAGGTTGTTGAGGTAGTAGAGAACGTCTTCAACAACAACAGTTGGGAAAATTGCAGTGAGAACTCCCTCGGGTACATAGCAAAGCCAAAGCAAGGGTTGCTGAAACAAGAGGAACACGACACAAAAGGTGCATGATTCATGGACAAGTATAGGGGAATGCAAGATGACGCAGAAGACAAGGACGAGGAACAGGACGAGGGAGGGACAGTTGCAGAGGTAAAGGGTGAAGAAGGCCGAGAAGAGGACAACCATGAAGTGTGTGGCATCGATGCACTTGGGATTTGAGGGTAGTGTATTAGTTGTATGTCTTCCATGCAACATTGCTTTCACATAGTTATTTTCATTCATGGAGACCCTTCTATCCATTGCCAAAATTTTATTGTGCAGGAGTGCAAGGTACAAGACCAAAACCTCTCAAACAGTTTCACTTCATGGACAATACGAGCCGATATTGGCTTTGGTTTTTGCAGAAGTACTAGTTTGGGGGCTGATTTTGTGTACCACACTCTACAAGCTGTGTGTTAGTGCACCGTTTCATGGCATGTTATTAAACTTTGTGTATATGGGTTTACATAATGTGAATACATGTTTCCTACAACAATCCATTTCACATGAACCATTCAATCTCCTTACTAGATGAGGTTAGAATTGAAGTGATAACAATCATTATCAAGTAATTGCTACCCTTAATTATAGTTTCATAACTGAGAAATATGTAATGGAACATCTTCCAACACACTGAAGTACCAAACTGTTTTAAGCCACAAACACAACCAGTTCTCTTTCTCTAAATTTTTATGACAGAAGTCAGTGGAGTACATTAAACTGTTTTCAATGCTACCAATAGCTACTTCATTCCTCTGTGGGGTTTGGACATGTTGCATGCTGTCAAGAGTGCACGGGAAATGGAGACGATTGATGGTGAAATTGGATTACACAACATGCCCAGAACCATGGAAAATGGCACATTCATTGAGCTACGTTCCTGAAGAAATTTTCCACAATGATGCTCCAGAATTTGACAATGGGATCGTATTTCACCCTGTTCCACCCATGGCATCAGGTAGTTATGGGTAGTTGTGCCCCATGTGTAAAATCATTAGATGGATCCACATGCTTCAACGTTGTGTACAACAGTGGCTTGTGAAGGGGAAGCCAAGTCTATTTGAGAAACCTCTAGCAAGGTTGTAGATGCATTTCATTCATATTGAAAAGGGTTCGGTCATGATATACCCAGTTTTTGGAACTATATAGCTGATATACCAATGTCGCAAAAAAAACAACGCATATGACAACGTCGTTTAAAAAAAAACGCATATGCCAATGTCGCACAGAAAATAACGCATATGACAATGGCGTGCATAAAATAATGCATATGCCAACGTTACACAGAAAATACCTGAGGAACCCAGAAACGCTTCAAAAAATGTCATGATCCTGCCACATACCATGTAGCATTGATGCATGACATGATTTTTGTCGTTCACTATGTCTCAGACGAATGCACCATTACACTTTTTTCCATGTCAGGTCCAAAACACATGCTCTGATCGAGCATGAAAAAAGGGGTGGGCGGCTGGTTGATTTTGTTGCGGAGGCTGGGCGGATGGTTGCTTTTGTAATGCAAGGTGGGCGGATGGTTGCTTTTCTTCCGAACCACGGGCGGATCGTTACTTTTCTTCCGAACGACGGGCGGATGAGAGTCACACTTTGCGTTTTATGGGTATATGAGCTATTTCACCCTATTGAAAATGGTGTTGTTAGGAATTTGTTGTTGTGAACGCTGGTTATCATTAGTGTTTCTTGTTGGAAGTCACCATTTCCTCCATGGAATACCAGTTACATCTGAATTCCTCATAATACGTGAGACACATGGTATAGCAATATTACTTGTGCATCATGTATTCCCATATCACAAGGTATTTGAAGTAAAAAGTTTACTTTACTCATGTCTAGTATACCCTTGCTTTCACATGCCACAAGGTTCAGAGTCTCGCACACAAGAGGGGGTCTGGATAGACCCAGGGCTGCTTGTGAAGAGGACACCATATGGGACGACAATGGGGTAGCTGAACACCCATGATGTGGCACATTTTCAATGGGTGTATGGGAGGTTGTCCTAAGTTCTTTGAGACCCAAATGCGCTTGATCTTGTTCCACTCGACCCTGGCATCATATTGGTCCATTCGGGGGCAATGCGGTATGATGACCCTCCATGCATCTACTTGATGAGCATCTGGATCTCCTCCCCACAACTGGAGCGGCAGCATGGGACAACCTCTGAGGGACAAGGGATCCAGGAACGACATGTTTCTGCTTCGGGTTAGGGACATCAAAAGATTCGTGGTCAATTGAGTGGACATCCCTTTTGTTTTGCTGCTTATTGAATGGACAAAAATTGAAACAAGCCTTTCCGGTTGCCTATTACATCATGTACATTTCGACAACAAGGAGCACTAATCATGGAAAGTAGAGTAAAAAAATTGATAGAAAAACAATTACACATACATGATGTAGATGTCATAATTTTCAAAAGGATTCGGTTCACACATACCCAGTTTTTTTAACTATATAGCTGATATGCCAATGTCACACACAAAATAACGCATATGACAATGCCGCACAAAAGATAACGCATATGACAATGTCACATAAAAAATAACGCATATGACACTGCCGTACATAAAATAACACATGTGCCAACGTCACAGAGAAAATACCTTAGGAACCCAGAAACACTAAAAAAAAAAGTCATGTTCCCGCCACATACCATGTAGCATTGATGCATGACATGATTTTTGTCATTCACTGTCTCAGACAAATGCACCATTGCACTTTTTCCCATGTCAGGTCCAAAACACATGCTGTAATCCAGCATGAAGAAAGGGGTGGGCGGCTGGTTGATTTTGTTGTGGAGGCTGGGCAGATGGCTGCTTTTGTAATGCATGGTGGGCAAATGGTTTCTTTTCTTCCAAACCATGGGCAGATTGTTACTTTTCTTCCAAACGACGGGCGGATGAGAGTCAAACTTTGCGTTTTATGGGTATTTGAACTATTTTACCCTTGTCCAAATCCATGACACATCATGTGCCATCTGCCCATATTTCAGAAGAGATCACTTCATGTGATAAACGATTTACAACCTAGCACACCAGAGTGGGTCCGGATGGATCGGTGGCTGCCAATGAGTAGGGCACTATCTCGGACGGGGATGAGGCAGTTTAATACCCAGAAGCCAAAACAAGTTGTATGGGTCGGCAGGAGTTGGGCTCCATCCCTTTGAGTCCCACATGTGCTTGATCCTTTCCCACTCAGGCCACGCATCATACACGTCCATGGTGCACAAATTGTCCACAACACATGCCCATTTCTTGAGCGATGGAAATGGACAAACTTTCAGCAAAGCATTCTATGAGGAAGCCATGACTTGGGTTTGGATTGTGCCGAGTGAAAGAAAAACTCATAATATTGTACAATTTTCTTTTTGACTCGTCCTTGTACGATGGATCATGCTTCAATCAGGCTTCCCAACCTCGTTGACAATATCACAAGAAGTCTTCCAAAAAATTTAGTGAAGTAGCGGTTGGCATACATTGTCGGTGTCGACCTGCACTGTTGTCACCAACGGCGCTTGCCCATTTTTTGTAAACATATCGGATGACATGTGTGTTTTGCTTCAAGGCTCACACACCATTGATGAAAACATAACATAAACTTGTGTTGTTTTGCAATGAACCTTGGCCAAAAACACAGTGCTTTTTTGTAGACATATGGCAGTCAAAGGTACGGCATCCGAGCCTCTGTTACTAATTTGGGGATGAACCGCCAGTTTGGCATGTGGGTTCTGCTCCACTATTCAAGTGTCAGAAAATAGTACTAGGGATATGCTTTTTTTTTTGCCTCCATCTCGATGGGTAATATGATTTCATGCGTGGGGGCTGGCGGCTCGGGTTTCTGACTAATTACTTCAAAATAATGGACTAAAGTGCTTGCACCACGCCGATTGTGGACTAAATAGTTGGTAACAACCATAAGGCAGAGGGGCGATGAGCGCACGTGCCACAGCCAACACTGTGGGACTATGGTCGCTCGGACAGCGTGGCAGTCATTGCAGAGTCTGCTCCTGACGTGAAGGTTGGCAAGAATACGGTTCAACACCTTGCAACACCAGTTGCACCGGTTGTTAGTTGAACTAATTAGTCCAAATGGCTATTTGAAGCGCAAAACCGGTCCTAACTATTAGTGCAACAATTTTGTTAGATTTCATTCACGTGCACGGCTGACTGAATAGAGTACGGTCGGACCACCTGAGGTGGTCCGCAAATATTTTTCCAAGGAAATCGGACTCGTTAACCCAAGATGGCTGGTGCGGTGGGCGCGTTTCCCCCCGGTGCACAAACCACAAGGTTCAGCACTCAAAAGCTCCTCTATGCCATATGAAAGTGCACAAGTGCCTTCATCTAAAAAAAACCTGTAAATGCCCTTCGCAAGTTGGACCACCTTACCGACCGCCTTATCGATGGTCACGCTGGTGGACTGGACGTTTCCGCTCATTCCAGTCTCTGCTTTTCTGGGATATCCACTGTGAGGCTAAGGTTCCAGCATCCTCCAGCCCTTCCCAAGGAAGCTCATTCCTCACCTGGCGTATCCAGATGTCATAGATTTCTCCCTCCTAGTTTGGTATGCTGCCTGGGATGTTGTCATAGACAGCTCAAGGCGTCAACTGGTGAACATCTTCGTCATTCTCAACATCCTCTGGAACCTTGCCTCCCAGCCACAAGGCCATCCCCGAGCTTGCATCTTATGGACCCAACCACATGAAAGAAGTCACATTCCATCATGGCTGACCACGCGGAGGGCTAGCAGTTTGAAGGCCACCGTAAGAGTCATTCATTCTCTGTTTGACTTCATCATGGAGGAAGTGCGCCCACTCTTACGACGTGAAGACACCACAATGCGACTACCTATCATCGTTGAGGTCTGTGTAGCAATTGCTCTGATGAGGCTTGCCTCATGGTACTCTTTCTCTATGATTGGAGACTACTACAAGGTTGGAAATTCCACTGTCATTCAGATCTCCCACGAGTTCATCATGGGCTTCCATCTTTTCTTCAAGAACTTCTACGTGCGATGGCCAGATCGTGACTACCTCTTGCGTTTGGAGAGGTCATTCAGGGCAGTGCAGGGCGTACCAGGATGTGTCGGCGTGGTTGATGGTTCCTACATTCCCATCATGGGTCCAAAGGATTACAAGGAGTCTTACTACTGTTGTAAAGGGTTCTACACAATCTTCTGCAGGCTGTGGTAGACACACGAAGTTTCATCTATGACTACCATGTTGGGTGGGCTGGGTCTATCCACGAATGGCATCTATTCACAAAGACTCCGTTGTACAAGAGGGTCATGGCTGGTGACTTGTTGGGCTTCAATCTCCTAGGTGATGTTGCATACCCATGCCAACTGTACATGCTACCCCCCTACAAATTTGTTGCTTCTGGTCTGCAGCCATGGCAGAGCTACTTCAACTACAAGCATTCGGCCACAAGCATGGTGGTCAAAAGGGCGTTCGGGCTGCTCAAGTGCCGATGGTGCATCCTCCTCAAGAGGGCCGACCATCAACTGTGCAATGTACCCACGGTTGTCACATGCTTCATAGCATGTATCAAATGCATGGTGACCATTTCAACATGGCTTGGTTCCATGAAGAACGGAGCGAGGACCTCCATGTACCTGACACCTCTCCAGAAGATGCAACGACTTGGGCTGCATCCATGGAAGACATTGCTGTACTAGGCCAGCGTGCACCAAATGACTCAATTGCCCCTGTTCTTAGTAATGAAGCATCAGAAAAAAGTGCCTGTCAATACAGACGGGCATTGCAAGAACGCGACAGAATGCTATAGCTATGTGGTAGGCAAACTTGCGTTGACATGGTAATTTCTGTCTGAAAATTTCTCAAGTCTGTGCTTATGTTTTTTATCCATGTATCCCTCAGTAGAGTGTACAATGTTTCTGCAAAGGCCAGGTCCTTGTCTACATTACTCGTGCATTTATGGAAGAATTTCTCTGTCCCAGGTATACACATCCTATGTAACAAGACAAATGCAATCAATCCACAAAAGGAGAACTGGTGTTTCACCTAGCATACAATGTTGTGTAGAAGCGCACAGTGAAGAAATCAGGTAAAACAAACAGAAATCCTTCATGAAGTTTTCAATTTCAGGCCGCGCGCGCGCACACATACACACACACACACACACACACACACACACACACACACACGCATGCACGCACGCACGCATGCACGCACACACACACGCACGCACACACACACACACACACACACACACACATCATTGTATGATAAACTTCTATGCTATGAACAATGTTCTCATGACTGCCTCATTCCCCCTTGTTGTCGTCATCCACTGTCTCCTCCGCCAACATGTTCATGCCTATTGCTGCCTCGACCTCTTCCGCC
>SZWC01002350.1:191206-218681 GCA_023375785.1 Penium margaritaceum | reverse complement strand
GTGTTTCACCTAGCATACAATGTTGTGTAGAAGCGCACAGTGAAGAAATCAGGTAAAACAAACAGAAATCCTTCATGAAGTTTTCAATTTCAGGCCGCGCGCGCGCACACATACACACACACACACACACACACACACACACGCATGCACGCACGCACGCATGCACGCACACACACACGCACGCACACACACACACACACACACACACACACATCATTGTATGATAAACTTCTATGCTATGAACAATGTTCTCATGACTGCCTCATTCCCCCTTGTTGTCGTCATCCACTGTCTCCTCCGCCAACATGTTCATGCCTATTGCTGCCTCGACCTCTTCCGCCTCGGCCTCAACATCACCCTCCGCGGCTTCCGCCTCTTCTTTGACCGCCTTGTCATTGTAGATGGAGGTCTGGTCTGTGGAGGCATCGCATATGACACAGTTCAACCCATTCTCGTTGGCATGGGCATGGCCTGCCCCTCCCATGCCACCACCACCCATGCCTTCACCGCCCATTCCTCCTTCGCCAATTTTTCCACCACCCATGTTGCCACCACCCATGTCACCACCGCCCATTCCTCCCCCGCCCATGCCTCCTCCGCCCATGCTTGCACTGCCCATGCCTTCACCGCACATGCCCCCTCCACCCATGCCACGCCCACCCATGCCCCTCTTGCCAGTGTCGCCACCACTCATGCCCCCACCACCCATGCCTCCACTTCCCAGCCCTCCACCGCTTATTCCTCCACCACCCATGTCACCACCACCCATGCCCCCACCGCCCATTCCTCCACCACCCATGCTTCCTCTGCCCATGCATCCTCTATCCATTCCTCTTTTGCCAATGCCTCCACCACCCATTCCGCCACCGCCCATGCTTCTCCCACCCATGCCTGCACCACCACACATGCGCCTCTCGCAAATTCCGCCACCACCCATGCTGCCAACACCCACGCCACCATCATCGATGCCTCCACCGGTCATTCCTCCCCAGCCCATGCCTCCATCGCCCATGCATGCACCGCCCATGCCTTCACCGCACATGCCTCCACCATCCATGCCACGCCCACCCATGCCTCTCTCACCAATGCCGCAACCACCCATGCCCCCACCGCTGATGCCTCCACCGCCCATACCTTCACCGCCCATGCCTCCACCACCCATGCCTCCTCCGCCCATGCCTCCACCGTCCATGCCTCTCTCGCCAATGACGCCACCACCCATGCCTACACCGCCCATGCCTTGCCCTCACATGCCTACACCACCACCTATGCCTCTCTCGCCAATGCCCCCACCACCCATGCTGCCACCGCCCATGCCACCACAGCCGATGCCTCCACCACCCATGCCTGCACCGCGCATGCCTCCACCGCCCATGCCTCCACTGCCCATGCCTCCACCGCCCCTGCCTCCATAACCCATTCCTCCACCACCAATTTCTCCACCAACCATGCTGCCGCCGTCGATGCCCCTATCGCCCATGCCTGCACCATCCATGCCGCCTCCAGCGATGCCGCCTCCGCCGATGCTACCTCCGCCGATGTCACCACCACCAATGCCCCACTGCCCATGCCTCTCCCATCCATGCTATCGTTGCCATCCATGCTTGCACCACTCATGCCGCTCACGCCTCTCATGCCACCACCACCGATGCCTCCACGGCCCATGCCTCCACCGCCCATGCCTCCGCCGCCCATGCCTCCACCGCACATGCCTCCTCCATCCATGCCTCTCCCGCCCATGCCTACATAGGATATGCCTCCTCCACCCATGCCTCCCCCGCCCATGCCTCCACCACCCATGCCTCCACCGCCCATGCGGCCACCGTCCATGCCTCCACCGCCCATGCCACCACCCCCCATGCCTCCACAGCCAATGCCGTCACCAGGGAGGGCGACCAAAAACAAGGAGGCGGGGAGGGCATGCGATGACGAGAGGGGAACAGCGCCCATTCCCCCACCACCCATGCCCCAACTGCCATGCCGCCATTGCCAATACCGCCCCCGCCCATGCCTCCACCATCTATGCTTCGACCGCCCATGCCGCCACCGTCCATTCCTCCACCGCCAAATTCTCCAACAACCATGATGCTCGGCAAATGCCACCACCATCCATGCCCCCACCGCCCATGCCAACACCTTCCATGCCGCCTCTGCCGATGCTGCCTTCACTGATGCCACCACCGTCGATGCCGCCACCGTCAATGCCTCCTCCATCTATGCTATCGATGCCATCCATGCTTGCACCACTCATGCCACTCATACCTCTCATGCCACAAACGCCCATGCCCATGAGGCTCGTCCTTGTCATGAGGCTTGCTGCTGCCATTTGCGACTTTATGCCCATCTCCATAAGGCCAACTAAATGCTTGCCAAGGGCCATGTTCTCATCATGGTGGCAGAAGATGTCTTTGAACCACATGCTTCAATGCTACGGTTGCCCTTGCTTCCGCCAATGCCTTGAGAGTCACTAGTGCCCTCTATGTCGCTGCCATCTTGAGCTCTATTGGTGTACTGTGGGCGATACTTCACGACCTAATGGAGCCACGTAAGCCATTCCGGCTCCTCCCCTCCACCTCCTCCAATCCACTCCCGCCTTTTTAACTCCTTCACATGTCGCTCATGCAAATGCTTCATCTTCCACCTCGTCGCATCGTACGAACGCCTCCACCTCCCTTCTGTGTCAATGATTAGCTTGTCGCCAAGCATCTTATACTGGCAATGTCCTTACCTCTTTGTTACGTTCAACCATTCTGCGTCTACTTCATACCGTGCTTTTGCAGCATCGGCCTCCTCTTGTGCAATCCATGGTAGGCCGCCTGGGTCACGAGGGGTTGTACGCATGCCATGAGACCAGCTTGCTTCACCAGTTGCGACGCCTGCTCCCACATGTTCGGTGCTCTCACCGGCAGGGGTCTCTCCTGTGCTACTGAAGTACACTGTCCCTTCATATGATTGGGATTGTGGGGAGTCTTAGCGTTTGACCGTGTCTCCTCCATGCTGAGACAGGCTTGTAGCTGAGGTGGGTGAGAGGTTACATCTTGGTGAAACATGGGGTTTCTTGAAACCAGCCGCTCGTGTCGTGGCCTTCATGGTAGGGCTACGCTGATGAGGAGTGTGGGAGAGTAAAGCAGTCATACCGGCTGGGGGGGGGGGTGCAATGGCGTGATGAGGCCTGCGTGGTGGGCGCAGAGGAGATGTGAGCGGCTTCATGGTCATGGTCCTTTCTCTTTCTGTAGTGAAAGGTGCCGCTTGGCGTGAAATTCCTCTCCCAAAGCTGAACCACTATCCCTAGCATTAGTGTCTTGCATTGCACGGGATGGTGATGGCGCGAGACAAGGACGGCGTCATCCTCCTCAAACCCCCCACGTCGGCATACGGCGTCGAATGCACAGATTCTGCCAGGGCTGGCTAGATTGAGTCGTGAAAGAGGTTGCACCTCTTCCACGTCTTCATCCTGTGGAGCGGAGCCGGTCTACCTTGGAGATGTGTCACCCATGAGATGCTGAAGTGTGGAGGCAAGAATTGGAGGAGGAGTTCAGGAATGGAGGTGAGGGAAGGAGGAGGATTTGAGGGATGGAGGGTATGCGAGGAAGTGCGAAGGTGAGAGAGGGAGAAGGAGATGAGATGCAACTACAAGGGAGGGCGGAGGAGGTGCGGACCAAAGAAGATGAAGGGAGGAGGGGAGGAGGTGGTGGGAGCAAGGAAGGGTGCATAACATGAGGGGCTGTCGTGGAGAAGGGAGGTGGAGGGAGTAGGAGAACAAGGTTGGGAGGGAGGAGGCGATGAGGGGCAAAGGCGAGGGAGGGAAGAGGCGATGAGGGGTGGAGGCAAGGGAGGGGGGAGACGATGAGGGATGGAGGTGAGGGAGGGAGAAGGAAAGGATGGACAGAGGTGAGGGAGGGAGGAGGCGATGAGGGATGGATGCGAGGGAGGGAGGAGGATATGAGGGGTGACTGCGAGGGAGGGAGGAGGCGATGAGGGGCAAAGGCGAGGGAGGGAAGAGGCGATGAGGGGTGGAGGCAAGGGAGGGGGGAGACGATGAGGGATGGAGGTGAGGGAGGGAGAAGGAAAGGATGGACAGAGGTGAGGGAGGGAGGAGGCGATGAGGGATGGATGCGAGGGAGGGAGGAGGATATGAGGGGTGACTGCGAGGGAGGGAGGAGGCAATGAGGAGAAGAGGCGAGAGAGGGACAAGGACATGAAGGGCGGCTGCAAGGGAGGGAGGAGGTGATGAGGGGAAGAGGCAAGGGAAAGAGGAGGTGATGAGGGATGGAGGCGATGGAGGGAGGAGGCAATGAGGGACGGAAGCAAGGGAGGGAGGAGGCGACGAGGGGCGGAGGCAAGGGAGGGAGGAGGAGATAAGGGGTGGCTATGAGGGAGGGAGGAGGAGAGACGATACGGATGTGACAGAGGGATGAGGGGCGGCTGTGAGGGAGGGAGGAGGAGGAGATATGGGGGGAACATGACGAAGGGATGAGGGGCGGAGGCCACATTTCCCAGGAGGGACAAAGAAATGAGGGGCGGAGCACACACCGGCCAAGAGGGACGAAGTGATGAGGGACAGAGGCAACACTGCCGCGGAGGGACAAAGCGATGAGGGGAGAAGGCCACACCGCCCAGGAGGAACGAGGCAAGGAGGGGCGAAGGCCACACCGCCCAGGAGGGACGAGGCAAGGAGAGCCGGAGGCCACACTGCCCGGGAGGTGAGGATACGCGACGGGGCGAAGCGGTGAAAGCAATTGCGTTTTGATTCCGTTTAGTTGTGCACAATGAGGGGAAGAGGACGCGAGGAGGAGGAGCCCATCGCCTGATGACACGAGGCTCGGGGTGAGCAACACCGGGCAGGCCTCGCCAACCCTCGATCACCCCAGACCACCCATGGCCAAACTCTGGTGGGCAGCGGTGGATTGCCGAGTCCCGCTTTGGGAGGGAGCACAAGATGTGGTCAAGGACAGGAAATCTTCCACCAATACAACTATTTTTGCTCCGTCACCAACGTCTTCAGGAAGAGAACTTAGGGAATCCATGAGAAGTCGTGTTTTTTCCTCAACCACCTCGCGGCCATTGCCGTATGACCGCGGTGGCTAAAAAAGGGATGCAGAACCATAGTCAGATTAATTCTTATCTTTCTTGTTCTTTTTTTAATGACCACCTTAGTTAACGGCTCAATTCTATAGTACGAACTAATAAATTGTTTTTGGAACCCCCCTATAAGTCGCCAAACCTAGGTTTCGCGCTCCTAGACTTGGAGGCATGTCAATGTAGGTCGTGTTTCCATCCATCATGTGATCGGGTCCAACGACATAAAACATCTACTGAAAACTTGTTTTGAATAATCGGAAGGCCAGGAATTCATCGCGTGTACACGATCGTGTTCCCATGGTGATCAGATGCTTGATCACCTGGTCTTGTGTCATGCCTTTACCTTTGCAAATTGTTTTCGCCGGGAAAGGAGAATGAACGTCATAGTTAGACAAAAAAGCAGGTGTTATCTGCACAAATAACGGGAAATCCAAAGGGGGTGCTCGCATATACTGCATAGAGTGACTCCAGTTGCATTGATTCGATCACGCACCATGAAACTCGGAGCTTGATCGTCCGTGATTGAGTTGGCGCGCAGACACAGGGATTGCAAAAATCCTTTTTTTTCACTCCTCATGCATCCTTCTGCGGATGCATCATCCTCTAGTGCCTACACGTTGATTGGACGTCACATCCTCGCATCCAATGATGGGAAACCGCACTAGGGAGAGACCCAAAAGAAAAGAAAAGAAAAGAAAAGAGTCATTGACCTTGGTCTGTCGGCCAGTGGGAGGAAAATGCACTTGTAGCAGGGTTTTGAAAAGGGCACACAAAAATGTCAAGATTCTAGTGCAGC
The DNA here is from genome assembly GCA_023375785.1 of Penium margaritaceum. Classification (NCBI taxonomy): domain Eukaryota; kingdom Viridiplantae; phylum Streptophyta; class Zygnematophyceae; order Desmidiales; family Peniaceae; genus Penium; species Penium margaritaceum. Next base: position 212,803 of record SZWC01002350.1, on the reverse strand, counting down.
ACACAAAACTGTCAAAATAGTAATGGGGCACACAAAAATGTCAACTTTGTGAGGGGCACGCAAAAATGTCAAATTTTGTGACGGGCACGCAAAAAAATCACATTTTTGGAGGGGCAACAAAAATGTCAAAAAACAACCGTATCACTTTTCGGTGGGGCACACAGAATTGTCAATTTCTTCGTGGTTGCGCTACGTCAGCATAAAGTTCATCAATCAATAATTTTCTAACATTCGTCTGTTTTCCTTCTTTCTCTCACTGTTAAAGTAGACATTTATAACATTTTCTCACTTCAATGCGATGACTGAACGGCACCCTGGACTTGGAGTTTTGTATTGAAACGGGACCCCAAAGAAAGGGTGGGTGTGTCTCTCACGCTCGTTCTCCAAGGTCTCGCGAGTCCCCCGGCCAGCAAAATGCTGGACCGGGGGGCACGCGCTGTGAGGGGGGAGAACGGCCAGAAGACACCGGCTGTTCCAAACCCCAGCCCCTCGGGGTCACCCACCTCAACACGAGGACGGTGTCCCCCGCACCAACGGCCGGCCACCAGCCGGCGTTGCTGGCGAAACACAACCGCCGCCGGCAGATCGGACTGTCAAAAGGACAGACCGATCGGACAGTGATCTCGTGGCCATGGCGTTTTGGGTTACATAGTAACCCTATGACAATTGCTTCCCTGGGCAAATAAGTTAGTTTTTCCGCATTTGTACCTGGGCTGTTTGGTGATTCGGTCATTCTTCTGACACATCCACCAATCAGGGTGCAAGAATTTGTCGGACTGTGTGCCCCCTCACGTCCGCGGATGCACAGGTGGGGTCGGCCCAAAAAGAAAAAATCACGGATATCGACCTACATGTCCGGACAGACCTCGGATAGTACGGAATGACCAGTCCAACGCTAGGACAAAAGGGCTGTATGTTGGGTTGGTTCAAACCCCTCCAGTCCATTGGTGAGCAGATTTTTTTTTTTCACTCTATGTTGCTCCTCCTTTGTAGCACAAGGTGGCCAGTTCAGGCCACGTGGCACACCTCGCGCTACATCCTTGGCCTCGCCCTGTCCTGTTTCACGGAACTGGCCGTCATGGCAAACTCTTGAGACTCATGAACCCGGCTTCAAACAGGGTAAAAATGCAGTTGAAAAAAAAGAAATTTAACCACCGTCAAAGAAGAAGGTACATAAATTAAACTATGCCTACAATTACCTCATCTTGTTTTTCATAACATAAGGAAACATTCAAATTAATCCAAATTTGTCGAAGATCTAATTTTGTGAAGTTCATAGTAGATGTGTGAAACTAGCATGTTCAAAACCATATTTGTGAAAAATAAAAATGAATTCATCATCAGATAAAACCATATTCATGGAAAAACGAGAAGAAATGACTTTTGAGGTTCTTCTTCAATATGTTGGTGAATTGTTACACATGATATTGTATCATCAAGCGCATTTGTTCATTTTTTATTGTGTTTTTTTTTTTTTACTTTTACATCCACACAATCTGGAATGAATCGAGCATAGCTTGAAGTAATTTAGGAAGAGTTTGCCCAAACCATACACAATGTTTAAGAGTACACATGGGTGAACAAAAAATAATAGTTTGAGCGAATGCGGGTGATAGCTTGGCTGTCTATTTGCATCCAGTTTTGGCTTCCACGGACGAGATAAAGTCTCATGGCAAACCTTCCATTATGTGGTCCAGATTGCGAGCAATTATTTAGCCTCTTAAGAGATACAAATATGAATACTTTTGCTCGATTACTATGTAACCTTATGCACCCTTTGCGTGCAACACCTGCCTCTTGTTCTTGTTTTTCTTCTTCCTCGCGAGGACAAAGCAAGGACAGTGCTGCGGTCTTGCACTGCGGAGGAGAAGAACATTGTTCTATCACCGATTTTGTGCTTTCTTACCTCTGATTTCTCTCGTCGAGTTTTTCTTTCGTCCCTGAACACAGTTGTGTTGCTGAACCCAGCCACCAGAATCAGCGAGGGGCTATGATAAAGTTCATTTAGAAAATAGATAAAATACACAAGTACTTAAATAAACCTTTTAATGATTTTAGAGTGAGGTTCATGTTTGGCAGTAATGAAATTGTCCTATTTCTTATAGGACAATAACTAACACCTTACCACGTGCAGGCACCCCATACACCATTTTAAAACTACGTGAGAAATCTATTTTAGGAAGTCATTTCATGATTAAATTTTTATTCTAAATTGTTTGGCACAATACTCACGTTCAAAATGACAAGCATGCTCCAATTCTCAATCAAATCCCACAAGTGATTGCATGTGTAGATTTGGGGATCTGAAGTTTGATTTTCCGTTGTGTTTGAAAAATGAACAACGAAAGTAAAACATGTCGTGTTACAACGTTGCCAATGTTTGGGAACGCGCAAACAATGGCCAAAGCACACCAGAATACTATACATATATCCCAAACAGGGTGTTTCCAATATTGCAAAAGCTCAAGCAAAGGAAGGGGTCTCCGGCGACATGACACCAAGTCTCAACCACCGTGTGCCCGACACTTGACCACCGAGAAAACTCCATGAGGTACATTCAATCAAAATTGCAAGCCGAAAAGCATGAAATGTATAATGAATGCAATTGCAGCGATGTTGGAGAAGTTTTGATTCCAGCATGTATGGATCTCATTGTATCCACATTGCTAGGTCTGACTAAGACCCCGTACCGATGCTGCATCAATAGTTTTGACGTAGCAAATTTGTCGCGCGAAACCTCGAGTCACGTATCAGCCGGAGGTCCGGCCAGAGTTGTTTTGGTTCAGCAACCCCTTTTTTATGGCTCGGCAACTCCTGTCAGATTTACCACAGTCATAGGCCTTACGATGGTCGTAAGGTCCTTGGCGGGAGGGCTTTTGACGACAAAACGTCAAATGATGAATCGTCAATCGATGAATCCATCGATTCGAATTGCCCTCGTACTACTGTGACCGATTGTAGACATTGGGTTTTAAGACCAAAAATTTTGCATTTGAATAGAATAGAGGCTTCAGATATGCCGATTCCGGCGTGTTTGAATTTGCGTTTGATTTTTCAAAATTCATCAATCTTCTATGCAGTCCATCGAGTTGCGCAAGCAATCAAGGGTAATGGCGATCCGACGACCCTCAAAGGGCATTCGTAGCTACATGTCAGCTAATAAGGGGGCAAGCTCTTACTCCACCACCACCACAACAAGTTCTCCCAAGTGCCAAAGCTCCTACCAAAGTTGGCCAAAATCCTGTCCACCGTCGGTCATATCCATGGCGTTCAACCTTCCTTGTGACGGGAACACGGCATCGCCAGCATCGACCTCCTCAGGTTTTGCGGTGCCCGGCGTTCCTCCCTCCATGTCGCCTTCGGCGTCTGGAACGCAGGCGTCACTGACGGGTCGGGAGGCAGTGATGCGCGCTCGGAAATCCGTGCGCGAGCTCAATGAAGCGTTGCGGTACTTCTGTCGCACGATGGCCAAAAAACCGGTTGGTCCCATTGCCTCCACGGCGGAGGGATTCAACCGGTCACCACTCGTTGGTGACAATAGCGCGACATTCATGCGCGGTGGCCATGTTCCAACGCCCTCATATTTGTCCTCCTCCCGTTTTCAGTCTTGTGGGGACTTCACGAGTCCCGTTCGTAGCAGTCCTGTCAGGCCATCCACTGAATCGTCTTGTAGTGCCGCCGAACCTTCCGTTGGCGGGCCCATGGCCTCAACGGGAGCCGCTCAACGGGAGCCGCTCAACGGGACCAACGGATAGCAGCCGTGCCCTTGGCTTGGCCAAAAATTGGTGGACTTCGGGGAGGGGTCTTGAGCTTATGATCCTTGCCACCGACTACGCTAGAGAATTTTGTGGCGTCCCACATTGCTTGTGCAATTTGAGAGTGCCTTGATCCTTCATTCATTCCACATCGTCATCCCACATTGCTTGTGAAATTTGAGAGCGCCTTGATCTCATGAACGTATCTCCATGCCGATGGCCTTGTGGAAGTTGACGCTCGGGAATCTCTTGTGAGCCGTCCATTGTGTCATTGTTTCCCGGCTCCTCGGTCATGTGAATGCTTTGTCGCGATGCGATGAGGTTTTGCATAATGAAACATGAGAGTACAAGTCGTGGTGGGAAATTCATGCGATATGATGGCATGCCTTGCAAGATTCAAAAGCGTGCTTTTATCACACCAAAGGCATGCTCTATCATGGACCGTGCGGATGCATGTCTCTTGTTGAAAATTTCTACCTTGTCACGTGGACAAAGTGCTCCCAGTCCAAACTCTTGTAAGTGGTAGCAGCGGCCCTGGTGAGGGATTATGAGCCCGCACCAAGTACGTAACGTGCATGGGCCCTTGCCTTTGCACGTAGCATTGTGCATTGTCGGGTTGCGTTTGTGCAACTAGCAGCAACCCCGTTGCCCAAACGCAACCAAGCGACGTCGCAACGTCGAGCGCATAGCCTGCGCTATGTATGCGCTATGCATGATTATCGGACGGTGTGGGCAAATGATTGTGCACCACGGTTCGGTCCGTGCGGACGAGGGGTTACATCTTCAACATCCCTGTTGCCCCAATTTCCTACAACCGTTGCCTTGAGAATGGAACAGCTTTCAAGGCCGGCGGGTTTGTCATTGTTTTCGCGCTATTTTCGGACTAAGATATGGTGGTAAGGGAGAGCGGGCATTTGTGCTATGGCACAGAATCGACCGCCGTTTTTTTGGCTTTTGATCTCTTATGACATGGTCGCAGGAACGGTACTGGGCCTAAGTTGCCTCTGTTCTGATGACCGTTCTTCATTGACAAACCATGCTGACGACAGATGTTACTTGGTCTACACGAAGAACCACACAAAAGAGGTCCTTGTTTTGCATAGGCAAACTAGGAAGTGGTAGGGAGTTGGAGGTCACCAAGAAAACTCTAACAATAGTTAAGTAACATCTTGAGCATAAGCACATGATCATACACGTAAAGAAATCCATGATGGAAATTCTCATTTGGATGGAGCAAACCTTGTCTGGATGAATTTCATCGTTGTACGCATATAGAATACTCAAATCTTGATCGAATTCCATCCGACATGACACGACGCGACATGTCACAATATGACACGACATGACACGTCACTATGGATGTGACGTGTCACAACATGAAGTGCTTACCAGAGTGGTCAAATCAGAAACTCATACGCTGATGCGCTCAAAGACATTCTTGTATGCCAAACCTGAACATTCAAGACATGTTTGAAGGCCTACATTTGTACTATCTACAAAGTTATAAACCGCATAGGAATAAGCAGAGAGGTCACACAAGGAGTCAAACATGACTTATCCAGTATCATGAGATGTAATCTCATGATACTGGATATGTCATTAACTTCATTGCACGTAACAATGCAGTTTGAGAAGCAGTTTGAGAGTGAAGGTACAACCTCATGCTTGCTTTACCCGAGCACCCTCCTTCCCCTCATCCATTTCTTTTGCGGACTATTCCTAGGAATGTTGTAATGAGTGGCAAGCATCCAAGACTCCCTCTCTTGTTTGAGCCTTGCTAGTCGTTCCTTAGCCCATTGTGGTGTCCATATCTGAGAGGACTTCATGAACTTGACTAGTTGAGGTATCGAGGATTTTGGAAGTGCAAGTCGTTCCTTTTCAAGGCCTCCGATGATGTCCTCCTCGTGTTGCTGAGGGTTCCTTTCCATGCGCCACAAAATCTCAATAAAAACTAGCATTGCCCTGCAAAACTCGGAATGATGTAAGTGAGACAAGGCAATGGTTACGGCCAAGGCCAAAGCCACTGCCAAGGCCATGGCAATGGTCAAGGCCAATGCCACTGCCAAGGCCATGGCAACGGCCAAGGCCACTGCTAAGACCATGACAACGGCCAAGGACAGTTAGAAGTGGCCTTGGCAACGGCCAAGGCCACTTCTAAGGCAATTCTTGCGCTTCTGGTGGCCGTAGCAGTGACCACGGTCACTGCTATGGTCATTGCCAAGGCCATGGAAACGACCTCGACCACTGCCTAGGCCATGGAATCTGCCATAGCCACTGCCTAGGCCATGGCAACTTCCACACCCACTGCCAAGGCCATGGCTACGACTACAGCCACTGCCTAGGCCATTGCAACTGCCATGGCCACAATCAAGGCCATGGCAACAGCCATAGCAGTTGCCTTGGCCATGTCCACGACCACGGCCAAAGCTAAGGCCTTGGCGAAAGCCAAGGCCATGACTAATCTATGGAAGGACACATATTGTCTTCCCACGCGGATCATCCCTAGCAGATTATCCAACATTGGTGTTCCCAGACGGATGCATGTTGCTCAAAGAGGAAAAAGGAAAACCACCCTCCCTTCACTGGGGAGCTAACCTTGTGGTGGAAAGTGCCACCCGGGCCAAAGAGGTACTTCCTTTCTTTCTCCTCTCCAAGCTTTCTACCGCCTCCTGCTCGCGAGGATGCTCACGCTCCCCCTTCCTGGCTACGTCCTTGCGTCACTTCCCTCCACTCAAAGAGCGTAGGTCTTGAGCTGGACCCACCCCACTGGACTTCCTTGGTGCGAGATGGGCGGAGACACTATCTGCTAGGCCTCATGGGGCACTTCGTGTCCACATGCTAGCGGACCCGTGGGGAGGGCGCAGAAAATAAGTAAAAAAGCGACGCGAATCTGCGTCGTGAGCCATATTTGCAATGCGCTTTTGGGAGACGCTTTGCCTCTTCGCTGGCTGATCAAGGTCGTCGCACAGCAGTGTGCGCGAAATCGAGACAATCGGATCTGTGATGTCAATTCCACAAGCTCATTCCGCCAGATTGACCGGCCGGTTGATGGGCGAATTCGCTGAGGTTAGGGTCCGGTCACACACGCGAGAGGGGTTTCGAGGTCCCGTTCACTCCAATCTGCGTTTTCGGAGTTACCCGGGGAACGGGCAGTGACCAGCCACGAGGCAAAAAAACTTTTTGTCTCCCGGCTCCGGGTATTTGCGGACGCCCAAAGCAGGGAAACAGGACCAGTCAGGCGCGATCGTCTCCCGGTCACGCCCACCCTCCGCCGGCGGTTGTCTCCTTGGTGCGGGACTCCCCACGTTCACGTGCATGAGAGTCATACCCACTTTGTGCACAACATGCATCAATGACAACTTTGGCGTTCACGGAAGTCGCATTGGGCGAGGGTGCGATCAGAGTGGGCCATTGTTGACATCACCTAGGTGAGCAACAATGAATAGGGCATGGCGGGCGACGGTGGGAGGGGGGGGGAGGGTGATGAGGGAGGGAGGGCGACCAAAAACAAGGAGGCGGGGAGGGCATGCGATGACGAGAGGGGAACAGCGGGTGAAGAGAAGGGGCAGAGGGTGGGCGACTAGGGGGGGACAGCGAGCGAAGAGGTGGGGGGGACGGCGGGTGCAGAGGATGGGGCACGGCGGGCAACAAGGAGTGGAGGACGGCGGGCAACGAGGGAAGGGTAGGGCGGCCAATGACGAGGGGGGAGGTGGGCGACATGGAGGGGAGGACGGGCGAAGAGGGAGGGGGAGGCCGGGAGATGAGGAGGGAGGGAGGGCAGGCAACGAGGGAGGGGGACGGCGGGATAGAGGAGGGGGGAGGGTGAGCGACCTTAGAGGGGGAGGATGGGTGACAAGGAGGGGAGGAGGGCGGGCAACAAGGGAGGAAGATGGCGGGATAGAGGAGGAGGGGAGGGCGGACGACAAGAGAGGAGGAGGGCAGGTTGGAGGAGGGCAGGGAGGTATGTGACGAGAGGGGGGAAGGGTGGGGGAGGAGGGCGGATGTGGGGAATGGGTGGAGGTGAGGGTTCAGGGAGGGAGGGAGGAGGTTGTGTGGATGTTGAAGGAGGGCAAGGCAGGGAGAGTGGGAACATGAGAGGGGGAGGGAGAGAGACAGGGTGGGTGAAGAGGAGAGTGGAAGTGTGGAGGTATGGGAATGGACAGAGGATAGGGGAAGGGACGGAGGGAATGACGACAATGGGGAGGGAAGAGAGGAGGGGAGAAGACGGGAGCGATTTTTGGAGGAGAGTGTAGAGGCCGGAAGGGAGGACGGGTAGGGGATGATGGGCGAAGGAGGAAGGGGCCGGAAGAGAGGGAGAGGGTGGGGAAGGGGGCGAGGACCATGCACATGCATGTGCATTGTGCATTTGCATGCGATGATTGCACAAGCACATGCAAATGCCACATGCATGTTGCATGTGGATAGTGCACATGCATATGCAAAGTCCACGCACATAGCCATTGTGCATACGTTACTGGACAGAGAGAGGCACATAAGGAGGAGAGAAGGGAGGACGGGAGGAGGGTGGCGGGCAGTAGAGGATGGGTAAAGGGGAGGGAGGGGTTGGAAGAGGGTTTGAGGGTGGACTATGCCAAACATGCACAAGCACTGTGCATTTGCATTTGCACATGCACATGCATAGGCACAGTCAATATGCATATGCATGTGCAATTGCACCGTGCATATGCATATGCATAGTGTACATGTACAGTCCATGTGCCTATGCAGTTAAACATGCATATGCACATGCACCGTGCACATGCATGTGCGCATTTGGATAGTGGAAATGCGCATGCAGTGTGCATGTGCGTATGTATGCATGTGTTTGTAGGTGTGTGTTGCCTGCAGGTTGTGTATGCACTATGAGCAGTGAACACTTTTTTGTGAGGGAAAACTGGCCCACTAGGGCTGGGTAAACCATGCCAGGTTTTTTTAGGGCATCATGACACATACAAACGATGAGGGAAAGATGCATATGCACGGCTCACATGCACATACATATGCACATGTATGGTTCCTATGCATGTGCGTATACACATGCATATGCACCATGTGTATGCATGTGTACATGCATATGGACATGCACCATGTCTATGCATATGCACATGCTTAATCACAGTCCATGTGCTTATGCACAGGTATATGCACAAGCACTGTGCATATCCATTTGCATATGCACATGCATAGGCACAATCCATATGCATATGCACGTGGAAATGCACTGTATATATGCAGATGCATAATGTACATGCACAGTCCATGTGCCTATGCGAATGCACATGCACCGTGCAAACACATATGCGCATGTAGATAGTGCACATGCGCATGTACTGTGCATGTGCGTTTGCATGCATATGTTTTTGGGTGTGTGTTGCTTGCAGGTTGTGTATGCACTACGACAAGTGTGTACTTCTTTGTGAGGGAAAAACGATTAGCCCACTGGGGCTGGGTGAACTATGCCAATTTTGGGGGGGCAGCATGATACATACAAATGATGAGGGAAAGGTACAGATGCATAGTACACATGCATTGTGCCAATGCATGTGCATAAACACATGCATATGCACCGTGCATAGGCTTCTTAGGTCGGAACAAAATTCATTCTTCGGACTTCAACATCAGCAACTTTTTTTTTTACTTTACCTGTTTTAACTAGGACAACAACAAGTTTCGTATTTATGTCAAACAAAGACTTGTAGTGGTAGGCAAATAATTTAACCGCGCATGCGAAGCCAACATACTAATTTGTTGAACTATTTAGTCTTACTAGTGTTTTGTGCGTTTTGGAAGAAATGGACAAAATAATTTGACAACTTAGTCTAGGGTTTGGACTACTTAGTCTTAGTGTTCGTGTGGAGGAGGTTTGAACACGTGTTGGTGGCTGCCCTTGGACTAAATGGACTGAACTCCTCACGCGACCCGCAGTTTAGTCGAGGTTTTCAACTATTTAGTCTATTTCCTGACTCGGCCCTCACCAAAACTATTTTGTCTACGACTACGATAGAGGGGAAAACATCGCGGCTCTCGCGAGTCTCACAAAACTCTCGCAACCGGGATGGTCGATTTACGGTCTTGACGGCCAGGTTTGCAGCAGCTTGCAACATCGATTTCCCGCTCGGAAAGATAGACTAAGACTAAATTAGTCCATTTTGGAACCCCACCTGAGACTAAATAGTCTATGTTTAAGGGTTTTAACACAAAAATGGCAAAGTCGAAAGTGACGGTACCGATGGCGGAATCTATTCTTCGCGGTGGTCGGCGTGTTTGAGTGTTGAATTTTGAAGTTTTGAACGGTTGGGCAACTCGTCCGTGCCACGTGCCCTCGTTTGACATGTCGCCTGTGGACACGCCAGCATGCATGGCCTGAAAACAAGCCCTTCCGTCACTTTTCACTTGTCACTTCCACCATCCTCCATCCATGGCTGCCTCTCGTAGGCCTTCTTCGTCCTCCACTGCCACATACCTAATGGCAGCATCTGCATCTGCCTCCGCTCCAGCGACTTCTCCGCACATGTACGTCCCTGCCAGTACACGCCTTTCCCAACTTCGTAACCTCCAGCGTGAATGCAACCAGGCCATGCGTCAATGTGCACACCTCGGACAGTACATCCCACTTCAGCCAGTTGTCGCCACCGAAGGTTTCAACCATACGCAAATGGCCAGTAACAACCACGTGGTAGCTGATCGCGGTGTATACCTTCCGAGTCTGCCAATTTGGCATGGTGGTAAAACATCTAACTCTCGTTGCCAAGCCGCATCCGACGTGGCTCTGGGTGATAACACCAACACCGTGAGTCAGCACGTTCCGTGCTCACCGGCTCCGTCGTACAGCAACATGAGCGCCAAGTCCGGTGGCGGGCTCGGGAAAAACTGGTGGACGCACGACAAGGACGTTGCACTTCTCGAGCTGGCGGTGGATTACGCTGGCGAGTTCCGTGAAACTTGCGGTTGGCAAACTCGAATGCACAGAGAACTCGGTGAGCAGTTGGCGAAGAAGTTGGGAATCAAGCGGTCGCCGACGGAGTAGATCTGCAACCGTTACAGCGCACTCGCCAAACTTTGGAAGGTGGGTTACAACCTCATCAGGGGAAAGCGGAAACAACATTGACCGCATCCGGTGAACCATCGAGCTCAAACCCCATGTGGGATGCGTTAATGGTTATAAATTCGGCGGAGGCTAAGCTTCAGGGAAAACATTGACCATGGTTTGAACTTGCAATGAAGTTGTGGATTCGTGAGAAGGCTATGAACGGGAATATTTTTAGTTTGGAGGAAGCTCATTCCATGGGTGCAAATGACACGCACGATGTTGAAATAGGACATGAGAGGGTCGTGCGTCGTAAACTGTTCGATCGGAACGTGGATACAGTAGCGCAGCTAGTCAAGTCAACAGGGAGGCAGGAGTGTGTCATTCGCGATGGTGGTCCAAAAACACCATGGGGCATGGCTGTTCAGGACGTGAGGAATGACAAGTACATGTCGGATGATGACAAGATGGATGAAATAATGTGCACCATGTACATGTAGTCCAAGTGTGGGGTGTGTGCTCGTGTTTTGAACAGCCTCCTCGCAAGAACTCCGGGGCACGATAGTCACAGAGACGACAGCGGAGAGGAGGAAGAAGGTAGAGAGGAGTACGGTGACGAAGAGGAGGAGGGTGTGGAAGAGTAAGAGACAGAAGGTGGTGAGGACGAAGGTGGCAGCGACAACGCCATGCACGCCGGGGTCTCTAACCTCCACACGGAGGAAGTTCTCAAATAATGCTAGGTATCTTTTGTACTGCTCTTCATTATCATTGTTATTAAGATGTACTCTTCCATTGCAGAATTTTCTGTTTAACAACGTATCATGCACAAAAAGAAATAGACAATGAATGTACGTTGGATAGACGATAGTCAATTGCTGATGATTTAGTTATTCACGCAAGTTATGTAATTGGCCCACATATCTTGTGTAGTATTTCGGTGCTTGTCCCTAATGAACTGGTCACTGTACTGTCGACCCAAAGGTCGAATGCAAACAGGAACAATGCTTGTGTCGAATTCTCTTGCTCACGCATCCCACCTTGGAAAATGGACAAACTGCCTTTCTTGTATAATATCATGCATTACAACACAAGAAAAACTCAGTCGATTTTGGAAATCGAATTGATAACTCAGCATTGCTTGTCAAATCTGAAACCTAGCTTTGAGAACACCAAACGACCGCTCGATCATGGATCCAGCGGAGGCGTGACAAAGGTTGAATATTTCCTGCGGGTTTGATGGACGTAGATTTCCAAGCCCAAATTCCTGCAAATGGTACCTGGTTCCCCGGTATGGTGGCATTAGTCTAAAACATTGTGGAAACGCAACATCCGCAAGCACATACTCTCCATCCGGCAAACACAAGCCTCAACGAAGGGCGTTTGTAAACATGCGTGCATCGTGTACTGACCCCTCCCAACCCATAGTGACAAGTGTGAAACGTAGATTTGGGTCACAAACGGCCAAGATGTTCTGGGTCACAGTCGAGTGTCTGTTTATGTACGCCGGTCGTCGCATACAAGTGACAAAAACTGGGACATGCATCCCATCGATGGCACCAACGCAGTCCGAGAAGTACAGTAGTCCTCACGGCGTGCCCACACCCAAAAGGGGGGGATCACTAGTCTGATGTTGACGGATAACAAGAGGTGCTAGCTCGTGGAGGGCATCGATGACATCCCGAAGCACTCGATGAATAATAGTTGCTCCGCACTGGAAACGCTCTATCAGTTGACGAGTTGTCATGATGTGGCACACACACTGGAGAAAAACAATTTCTTTCTCTTTCGTAGCGACTTATGTGTCACGGAGGGATGTGCACATTGTGAGGTGGGTCATGATGCCTTGCCATCTTGTAACGGTCATTCGAGCCATGTTGTACAAGAGTAGAGGATGTCCACGCCAAAGCTCTGCCAAACAGTCAAAACCACAAAAATGGTTTTCATGCATACATTGACGGTTGGCTCGCATGAAGATGCATAGGATGAGCTCCCCGATGAGGTCACGGATAAGACCTGCAATTTGTGAATGAATGCTCTTTTGCATACCGTATGAATGCACGATGTGCAACTGCTCTACAACAAAGTGAATCCATTCTGGTCGTGAGTGAAGTCCTGGTAAGTGGCTTATTACATGAATGAAAAAGTGTCGCGTGCCTCTAACTGCCACGTGCCTGTAAGCAACTGTTGGAAAATTTGTGCTTCCCACGTTGCGCATCGAGTACGCGTGAACAGGGAAATTCACACATGCAACGGCTATCCTACCGACAGTTTAGTATGTGCAAGGACTAATTAGTCTGAGTTCGTGGTTAGATTGTTTAGTCAAACTATTCAGTCTATGTTGACGAAATCGCGCGAATGAATGGTAAAAAAACAGTCTAAACAAGTAGTCTACAATTTTTGCGCACCCTAGATAAATCCGTCTACGCGCAAAAAGTCAGAGTTTGAACATAGACTAAGCGATTTCGGAACCCCAGACAGGTCTTGCTTGACACGAAAATCATCGAAGACCTCATCCACCTTCAGGTACCGCGACCAAATCTATGAGTGTGTTTCCATAGATCGAGTGATAGGCCACGCACTGTTTTTGTAAGAAGTGCGTGATCGGGCGTAAGTGAAAGCATGCAAAAAAAGGCTCGCAAAATGTCAGGCGCAACCGCAAAAAACGAGTGTGGCGGCCGGAACTGGAGTTCACGCACCATTCGCACTTCAGTTCGGTTGATCACAATGTGTGGAAACCTATCCGTGATTGGCCGATCGTTGACCACCAGCCACTGGCCAGAGGAAAACGCAAATCTAGCAGGGTTTCAAGAAGGGCACCCATCCATGTTGAAATTCTGGTTGGGTATGGAAAAACTTCAACTTTTCAACGAGGCATGCAAAAATGTCACCTTTTGTGAGGGGTGTACAAAATTGCTAGAATTTGTGAGGGGCACAAAAAATGTCAAAAAACTTTAGGGGCATACATGTAGGGTACGGACCATTCTTACGGTTCAAATGGTCATAAAATAACAATTGGATGCTTTGGGTACTCGAAGCTCAAGTTTCGAGGAGCCAAGGGCCGTAAAAATACGATAGGCTAGAGTCTGGTTCGACTCTAGCCTCGAAAAACATCCGTTGCCGGGTTTTAGGTGAAAGGAGTGTCGCGATGGGAAATCCATTGCGTCACTCCTCCTCCCTTCTATTTGATTGCTAGGGTCCTGTTTCCACGTGGCGGGGCCACAAGAGCCCGGTGTTACCGGTCTCGCTTCACAACAAGGAAGGCAAGAGAGGGGGAGTGGGACCCCGCTCCCCTTTCCACCGGTAGAGGGGGTGGTTCTGTCCCCTGCCTCACCCTTTAGGCGCCGGGTGTGCCAGAGAGGGGAGAGACGAGGAGGAGGGTGCACTCCCCTCTCCCCTTCCTCTCACGCGCCGACTGCACTAGAGAAGAAGAGAGGGAGCGGTGCACCCCCTCCCTCTCCTCTCAGGCACCAACAGCGCCAGAAGGGAGAGAGGGAATAGTACGCCTTCTTCCCTCCCCTCTCAGGCGCCAACAGCACCAGAGAGGGAGAGGAGTGGTAATCACTCCTCTTCCCCTCACCCAAAGCGCCGATTGTGCCTACAAGGAGGAGAGGGGCGAGTTCCCCTCGTCCGTTCGCCCATTGCGCTGATGGCATCCACTGGGAGGAGACGGGCGAGCCCCCCTCTCCCCCTCGGCCATGGCGTCAACTACGCCGACGGGGGCGGATAGGGGGCGTTGGACCCTCCCCCCTCCCCTTTCACGTGGCCTGACAGCCAAGGAAGAGGAGGGGGGGCGTCTCCCACTCTCCCCTCCCTCTCTTGAAGGCCGCCAGCCCGCGGGGGGAGAAAAGAGGCGTTTCCCCCTTCTCTCTCTCTCTCCCGCGGGCCAACGGACAATGGGGATGGAGAGGGGGTGTCCCACTCCCCTCCCCCTCACTTGGCCGAGGATCTAAGGGGGGAGGAGCTGAGGCGTCCTCTCTTCTCCCCTCTCTCAGAGGCCCGACAGCCTGAGGGGGAGGCAACAAGGCGACCTCCCTCTCCCTCCTCCCCCCTCTCCCTCTGACTTGGGCCGACAGCCCACGAAGGACGGAGGCAAGGAAGCTTCCTCCCTCCTCATCACCGCCAGGGGGGCATGGCCCTGCACACAACCAAGACGTTGACAAGTGTGAAGTAGTTTATTCCCTCATCGTGTGCAAGTGGCGCAAATGGTAGCAGTACCGGCGAGAAGTGGATGAATCGAGGTTCGAATTCCTAGTGGATAATGGAATCAATGATTTTATGACGGGGATTTTTCTCTCAAACAACATGGACTTTGAACCCGACTGGTTCCAAAAACATTCAAGGATAGCTGCCTTCTATTTGGCGACTGTTTTAGGTGTCACAAAAGGTAGTTTGAAGCTCAAACCAAGCTCAATTTTCTTGAAATGAAGATATTGTTGTAAAAAATCTTTAAGTGCCACAAGCACGAGAGACGAGGATCATTTCCTCGGTTGAACCCGACGTTTGGCCTTTTTGGCCGTGGGTTGACCGCCATAAAAAGCGACAAGGGGCTTCGTCTGAGCTCTACAATATTTTGAGAGGTTCTCAAATATTTTTCTAAAATATTTTCCTGTTCATGGAAAATAGGAGGACCAATAGTTATCCCAACACACCACTGGGTGGCACTTGGAACATTCCAAGCATCAAACAAAAAAAAAAGCACTTCAAGTGGCAGAACTATGTTCATTTCCCATGAAACCTCATGTTGAGGAATTCTATGTTTAACCGTTTTAAAACACGTTTGAAACGGTAATTTTTTTTGTGGTCGAACCTGTGTGTGTGGGCAAGTTGACCGTGGGTTTCGACACAAAATCTAAAAGCTCAAGTTGAGATCTTCCTAAAATCATTGGTCCTGGTCTTCTTTTTTCTGTTCCATTCTGAAACAGAAAGAGGAGGAAACCCCACAGTTTTCCATGTCCTGAACGGAATTCACCCGGAAATGCTTCAACAACAGAAATTTGGCACCAACAGTGCCTAATTTTTTGTGAATTAAACTCATGGTCTGGGGTATTTTGTAACAAAACCGGGAACGGTTGACTGTTTAAAGTCCATGCCATGGCTCAGTACAGGTTGTATATGCACTAAACATTTTTGGTTACGCAAAACGACAACTACAACGTGTACCAGGTTGCAAAACCACAATGGTGACGTGCATCGAGACGAATTCTCGATGAAGAATAATGAAATCTCGGAACGTGTTACGACCACTCGACAACTCATCTACTCGTCGCAACAATGCAGAATGTGCAGACTACACAAAACGAGTGTCGATTGCACAGTTACAGGAGCGTCGATTACATAATTAACGTAAGTGCTGATTGCATTACGAGCAATAGAATAAGTGTTATTCGCAAACGTTTGATCGATTTGAAACACACCTATCAAAAACTGCCAGTTGCACTTGTATCACAGATGCTGAAATCATCATTGATGCTAGTGCCGAACGCACTGCTCATGGTCTACGGAGATATGACCAAAATAAATACCGATGGAGTATCCACATGGGTGTCGACTACACCAAGGATGCTGGGTATTTATATTTGTGAGTGGATTTTGACATAAGAAGAATGTGAGTATCAATCGAACTCAACACACACACACACACACACACACAGACACACACACACACACACACACACACACACACAGACACACACACACACACACACACACACACACTCACGATGGTGGAAATCCACGCGTGATGGTTGGCTGGCAAGTGCCGATTTCATTTGGAAGATGACCAACATGGGAATTGGAATCGTAGCATTCATGCGAGTGCCAAACGCATGACTACCATAATGTTGAATGCATGGCCAATGAGTGTGTCGGTTGAATTGTTGACACAAGTGTTGAATGCACAGTTGTCATAAACATTGATTGTGCAATTGACAAACGATGTGGGTTGCACGATTGTCATGGGTGACCAATGCACCACTGATGCGAGTGCCAAATGCACTATGGCCATGAGTTCTGATTGGACTAGCTATGCTAGTGTTGATGGTATAACACATGTTATAAGATGCCGATTACGGCGATAACATGGGTGTTGATCGCACCCCATTGTATCAAGTAGCAAAAACTAGCCAACGTTTTACTTAGTCGTGCTAGCTTGTGGTAGACCACCGGATAAAAGCATACAATCTATGCGCAGAGTGGTTCTACGGGCAAGTGCATCAAGCACGTTACTTGAAGCATCGGAATCACATCGTCTGATGTTTGCAAGGCATCTCAATGAATCTGCATCCATAGATAGAACGTGCTGCAAACCCAGTCGATTGAGCACCAGTTCCAAACATGCACGGCTTGCATGATCGCAAGAGGTCAGAGCGCATGACCAAGTGCTGGAGACAAGCCTCTTTTCAATGGGTCATGGTATACGATTCATATCATGGTACTTCAGTCACGTGCAACTGGGTACATGTCATGCGTGGACATCGTGCACGACATACACAAAACCTTATCCAACTGGTGGTACGTCGACGAGGAAATCAAGTTATGGATAAGTTGGACAAATGAATGATCAAAACGGCTTTGGGAAATTTGAATAAGGTGACGATATCAGCTGATCTTTTGGATAAGAATGGCGACGCCATTGTACCAAAAATGTGGTTTGATGGGTGTGAGATGTGTGCTACAACAGTCGCACATCCCATTGCGCTACAATTTTCAAAGGCAAATGCGATCGTTTCATGAATTGGCCCGTGTCATGATTATGTCATGAGATGTGAAACCGACCAGGTGTGTTAGCATGTCGACTTCAATCCTCAAGGATTGTCATCGTGCTGCCTATATACAATGTGTACTAGATGCAACAGTACCTTTGGAAGGTTCTGAGCATCATTAGTCATGAACGATGCAAGCATCGTCCATGATTGAACGTGTCAAGGATGACATCCCTGAATAATTCCAATAGAGAAACTAATGACATCGTATCACTCGGTGAATGAACAATTCATGGTACTTGACCGGTACTGACGATAAAAAGGTAGATGAGTGCACTAACAACCCTCTTCAAAAGACACGGATAATTGTCAGCGGAGATTGTAAATGCATCAAAGAGGGGTGAAGAATCTTCTATGGGTCCTCAACGATTAAAGACGCCACAGTGCAGTGGTCGAAGACTGCAAAAGTCACTCTATGGCGTGTGAAGAGATCAAAAAATGTCAACTATGAACATGTTTGAAGGCCACACCTTTGTCTATCATCACTCGATGAATGAACATGTCATGGACATTGATAGACATAGTGTGTGAACCAAAGTTTGTAAGATGAGTTCACCCACAGTTCTGTGAAGATTCCATTTCAAGGAAAACGAGCGACACTCCATTTCTACTAATGGATACCCAGAGTACTTTGACGATCTCATAGTTTTCTTCAAGCCAACTACGACATAGTTGGGATCTCAACAAGGTCTACGTTTTGTGTCTAAAGCTTATGACCATGGGAACGACTTATAAGCCGATAGCTTTATGCTAAAAGTGTGTTAGCATCCATATCTTGGTGGACCGACCGACCACATAACGAATCATAATAAACATTGAAACAAGATAACGACCAATGTGTCGTAACCAAATGTTGATGTGAAATGACTCTTCAAGATGGGCCTTGGGAAATGATATCCGTCATCAGATTCTTCGGAAGTTTTAAGAAACGCCTCAAAGTTGATGGCAACGTGACACGCTACACTAGTTACACTCTTCAAACATCATGCGGATGGATTCCAATTATGCCAAAGATATGGTATAGCACCGCCTATGCGATATCGATGTGAAAAACAAATCCAACTTCCGATTTGTTGGAACAAAACCATTCTCCGAGAGAGATCATGATGACTATGATGTAGTCGTAGCATGCTCACTGACCGAAAGGTGATGGTGAAGTGGTTCAAGTCCCTTGATTTTGGGGATGGTTGCATTGATGTACATAGCCGAGTGAAAGTACAATATGTTTTTGGATGTCGCTGCGGTGATATCCGGGATTGTGGTGGTTTGTCGATGTCTTTGATGAGGGTGATACCCTCTACAAGTATCTCAGATAAGGCATATGAAAAATACTCTATTGAGTGGAAGTACCAAATGTTCACAATAGAAGACATTGAAGCAACACGGATGGCTGCAACTTGGCAAACGGAATCCATTCATGGGTTCTCGAATGCAACTCTTAGACGCGATTACATAATTGTAGGAATATCTAGGAACTACTTGTTCCAGGATCACCGGATGTGATTCAAAAGTGTTCGATCACTATCACATGGAATTGACACACGAAAGGTGTTTGTCCAACTTTTAGCGTAATGATTGAGATCATGGTACACCTATTTGGTGAATACCATATGCTGAACACTTCGTCCGTGGATGTAATCCATTGTCGTTGAGATCGGTTATCTTAGCTAACCTAGTTCAAAAGCACGGTGCTTTTAATAGGGACGTGAGCGGCAGCCTGCGGTACCCATTTCAGTCACAAATGAGGGGATGATGGTTGAAAGCAAGATCATCTAGGTCCGAGTATTGTCGCGTCTAATGACGGACGTTGACAATAGTTGTGTGTGCCAGACGACCAATGCCGCCTCCTCCATTGATGAGTGTAATCTTTGAAGGGAAAAACAACAAAAAGACATGTTGGTGCTGGTGCGGCTCTGGTGGGGTTTCTAAGGTGACTGCAGGTATTGAGGTGGAAGTCATACCGGCAGCAGCTGATGTGGGATGTGGTACCTGTTGCGGTGGTCCCCTTGCCTCCCTAGTTGGACAACTCCAAAAAGGAAGATGAGTTGGATAGTCTTGTTCCACATGACCTTGTTCATCGCACGTCTTGCACTTCCTCTTTCAATTGTACTTAGCCTTGTTTGCTTTGCGCCGTGTTGAAGCTGGCCTAGTTGCCTCTTTCTCCTTGTACAAGGGTGGTGCAAACCCGTCATGTGGCTGCAGGTCCTTGTACATAGCGAGAGGGATTTCACCACGATACATCTCCTTGGAGGACAATGCCAGATATGTTGGGTGGCACGCATCAGTGACCTTCTTCCCATTCACGTGTATGAGTTAGTTTATTGCATACACAGATGGGAAAACATGCTCTCGGTACAAGCCGCACGTACAAGAAATCTCTTCCAAGTCCACTATCCG
This sequence comes from Penium margaritaceum, assembly GCA_023375785.1. Lineage (NCBI taxonomy): Eukaryota > Viridiplantae > Streptophyta > Zygnematophyceae > Desmidiales > Peniaceae > Penium > Penium margaritaceum. Next base: position 192,863 of record SZWC01002350.1, on the reverse strand, counting down.
CGGCTTCGAACCAAGTTTTTCCCCGTGACCATCGCACAACACCTGGGTGCCACCTCATTACTCAAGTGGAGGCACATGCTCAAGTGCCTCCATACTAACTGCTTCCATCTGTTTTGCAGCTCGTTCCCACTCATTGATCGTCTGTGCCTATACAAGCTTCCAAAAGATTCTTTTGTGCTCCAACACCGTACCGGTCCTTGACATTCTTGGCGATATGCCATGCACAGTGTGCATGGCATGCTTTTTGTAGCTCATACCGTGCAACATGAGTGATATCTACGTGCCTGTTTGAAACACCAACCATAGTTTGGTCGTACAAAATCCCAACTGTCTCCCTAACTTCTGTGCAAACCACGCCCAATTCTCCGTATCCTCACTGGGCACAAACGCCATCATTAGTGGAACGAATTGATGTTGGCTACTAAGGTGGTTGCCATCAATTATACGCCCTCATCACTTCCCTTCATGAAAGTCCCATCCACAGTGAAAAATAGTATCCCACAATCCATGACTTTCTTTGGTACTAGGAATGATGAATGCACAATGAAACCGTCCTTTTACCCTCTTTTCATCATCCACTGTCTCTAGGTCCTGGCAAACAAATTACAGGAATGTATACAACACATGAACAAACCACATATGTGCACATCCATATGCATTACTACATCTATTTGCAGATGCCTATACAGATGGACATGCAACTGGACCAGCAGAAGCATACACATATGCACAAACATTTGCAATGTGTAGACACAATGCGCATGTGCACATGCACATGCATGTGTGTAGGCCCAATGCATATGCATAGGCTCAATGCATGTGCACATACACTCAATGGTCATGTATTTAGATTGGGGGTGTTCACATGCTATTGTATGTACACTGTACTTACACACGTGCACTAGATGTATGCATAAACATTCACATTCGTAGGCATAGTCCATATGCATAAGCATAATGTCTGTGCATATGCATCTTACGCGTGTGCATAATCACTTTTCATGTTCATATGCACATGCACCATGCCCATGCAAGTGCATATGCATATGCATATGCATATGCAGTGTAGGTACATATGCATGTGCATACGCCCCAATGCTTGTGATTATGCATATGCATATGCATATGCATTGTGCATGTGCATTGTGCATATGCATTTGCATGGTGCATTTGCACGTGCATTTGCATATGCACATGGAATGTGCATGTACACAATGCATATGCATTTGCACGATGCATTCGCACATGCATATGCATATGGACTGTGCCTATGCATGTGCATATGCATATGCATATGCACCGTGCATATTCTTCCGCATATGGATAAGCACTGTTCATGTGCGTATGCATACGCACATGCACAGTGCACCTGAAAATTTCAAGTCGCGCCGCCAACGGAAAACAAAAATGGGCAACTCTTCTTCTTCTTCATGCCCATGAACTCGACGATGTAGACTCTGACTCGACTTTGACTTCGCATTTGACTTCAACTTCAGGTTCACATGCAGAATCGGAAAGCCGCATACTCAGCCTCTGACACACACACACACACACACACACACACACACACACACACACACACACACAGAGACTCAATGGGCAGTGGCAGCATCGCTGGCGGCAGCAGCCATAGCGACAACAACAATAGCGGTGACAA
>SZWC01002350.1:141247-168093 GCA_023375785.1 Penium margaritaceum | reverse complement strand
AAAAAAAAAAAGAGGGACGAAAAAAAGGAGGGGGAGATAGGGAATAAAAAGGTGGCGGGTGAGGGAAACGAAAAAAAAAGGAAGGAAAAAAAACAAAGAGGGGGTGGCCGAGGGCAAGAAGGAAACAAAAAACAGCAAAAGGAAAAAGGGGTAATCTTCCAACTACCACCGCCGCAACAGTCACAGCTTCATAGCCGCAGTAGCAGCATCAGGCGGTGGAGTGTCGACGACTACTTAGTGCGGCGGCTGCGTGAGAGCTTGCACTTTCGCCTTCAAAGCCGACAGCAGACGGTCGTCGGCGGCGATCTCCGCTTCAAGACGCGTCCTGGACCGGCCTCTTCCTGGGGCCCATGGATTGTTGCGCGCGCTTCACCCGTAGGATCGACGGCGGATTCGAGTCTTACCATCTCCGAGGGCTGGGTCGTCTACCGCTTGGAGCAGCAGCCACACATGCAGCCGCCACCCCTTCTAGTCTTGGAGCAGTCTTCGCTCTATTAGTGGCAGCAGCATTAGTGGCAGCAGTTAGTCAGACTGTAGTCTCCGGGCGTGCTGTGGTAGTCCAGCTCGTCCGTCTAGTCACGTTTGCTGACCCTGACGCCGCGACCTCCAGGAGTGACTGTACCTATTGGCCTCGTTCTCTCCCGTGGCTTGGTGTTTACCACCGGGAGTAGGTGCCCTCGGTACCTATCCATTGTCCAGCGCACGAGATGAGTGCGTAGACATCTGAGCAGGCGCCTTGCGCGTTCGCCTCTTACTACAGTGGTGATGGACGTCATGGTTGGCGTCGCTGTTGGATGCGCCCTCCCGGCTGGCATCCCCCTTGGCTACAGCCACGTCCGAGCCTACGTCCTCCACAGCATACGGATCTACACGCGTTGGTAGATCCCTTAGCTGGACCTCTGGCAAGCATATTCGCCGAGATCCACGGCCTCCGGCAGACGGTGCACCGGCTTTGTGACCTCGTCGTCACTGAGCGTGCTTCTGCTACTCGCTTGGCGACGGCCTCTTCGATCACATCTCCTCCATCCTCTCCTCCTTCCTCATCGGATGGGGTACCTTCAGCTCCACCTGCCAGCGAGTCCCAGGCTGCCACCATCCTTTCAATCCTCCACTCTGCTACGACCACGACGCCATCTCGTGATAGCATGTCTTCATGCCGTCGTTCCAGTCGATGGACTCCGCGCCGTCGGCGTCAGCGCTCCACACGGCGTGCTCGCGCCGGTTTTGATACATCCTGCACCTCCTCGGCCTCCGTTGCTGTACCTGTCGAGGGGGAGTGTGGTCACCGCGCATTGCCTGATGTGACCGTAGCGACAGGATCCGCACTCGCGCCGGGCCGTTCTGCCCGAGCGGCAACTCAGGCAGACTCAGATCATACGGTGACAGCACATGGTGTGGAGATTGACCCCGACATGGCCTTCATGGTGGAGAGTTGCCTTTCATCGCCCAGGTTGGATCCAGATCTTCCACAGCAGCAGCCGACATCAGGAGGAGCGCAGGCACGGCGTACTTGGGCGGTGCCACTCGCGGCTCCGACCGGTGGAGGCCTAGCGGCGGCACAGGAGTCCCGTATGGATCGGGATGCGTCTAGCAGACTTTTGAGAGAGTGTGTGCAGCATTCTCACAGCAGTTCGGCGGAGGTTGCAGGGCTTGAGACTAGTATGTCATCGAGTTCGACATCTACGCTAGGGCAGGAGCCGGACATTCTACAGCAATTGGTTGCATCACGAGGAGTGCAGGTCCCGCGTGCCTTAGCGGTGCCACTTGCGACTCCGACCAGTAGCGGCTTGGCGGTGGCACAGGAGTCCCGCGCGGATCGTGATGCGTCTACCAGACTTTTGAGAGAGAGTGTGTGCAGCATTCTCACAGCAGGCCGGCGGAGGTTGCAGAGCTTGAGACCAGTATGTCATCGAGTTCGACATCTACGCTAGGGCAGGAGCCGGACATTCTACAGCAGCAGGTTGCATCAGGAGGAGTGCAGGTCCCGCGTGCCCTAGCGGTGCCACTTGCGACTCCGATCGGTAGCGGCTTGGCGGTGGCACAGGAGTCCCGCGCAGATCGTGATGCCCCACACGGATCTTCGGGGGCGTTGGCGCATGAGATTCACACCAATAGGACAGCAGTCACAAGGCTCCCAATGTGTGATTCATTGCGGCCTTGCAAATCAACGAGATAACATGTCATTTTTACTCATCAAAATTATTTTAATGAATCCTTTACCTTTGTTATCCATGCCCTCCTCTAAATTGACTAGTGGTGGTGAAGGTAGTTCTATGCTAGGAAAGTGCTCACTTGGGTCATGGTAGAGTTTGAGGTAGCTAGTGTAAAACACTGGCTAGATAAAAAATGTTTCCTAGTAGGAAAGTTCTAGCAATGACACTTGTCCATGGCTGTTGAATGAATAACGACCCTCAACCACTTGTTTTTTTAGCTTTGTGTAACACCTGTCGGTATAGATCGTTGAGCGGAGTACAACGTGATCACTAATGTGGAACTTGATTTCTATCCAATACTTCTCGGTCGCTTGTTTTATTGATACTTGGTTCATTGCAAGCATTTGGTGAGTCTTTTCCTAGATGCTTTGGAAGCCATGTCGCTGGATGTCAACAACTGGTGTGTTAGTTGAGCTTTGGAAACTTGCCACAGTTATGAGAAATTTACAAGAAACTACTTTCAAAGGAAATTCTCCCATCGCTACAAAGGGTACAATTTGTGTGCAAGATCAACACTCAACAACATGATCACCTAATCAGTGCCATGTGGCTCATAAGTAGTTTATCCAAGCGTCTTATTGGTGTGCTCACTCTGCCTTTAGTTTTGTAATGGAAGGATGTCAATAGTCGGATTCAACTGTACTTGCAAGTTGTCAACTCCCGCCAAAACGTATTGGCTAACCTCTCAGCTCTATCGCTTTTGATGGAGGAGGGAACACCATGTACTTGGAAGATGTTGTTGAGGAACATCCGCACTGTTCCCTTGATGGTGACCATTGTTGTCGTCGGGATAAATGAGACATCTTTGAGAACCAGTCGATAACCAAAAACATTGCATCAAAACCCTCTATTGTAACAAAAAAACATGTTCCAATGTCCACATAGACATCCAACCATGGTTCTTCAAGCACCAGTACACATCGAGGAAGAACCTGACGGTTTGGCAAATTATGGCGTTGACACCTATCACGCGTTTTTTTACAAAAGATAACAAAGTCGGTTTACATCTTGTCTTACTTGTAGTAATTTGCCCATTTCTTAAGTATCTTATCCTCACCAGATTTTCCATTTAGATCTGTGATGTTGTGCTACTTAAAAATCATGTAATGTAGCTCATGTTTGGAGGAACAACGAATTGGCTTGTGAATCCCAGTTGGGATAGTCAAACCAGAAATTCCTTCTAGTGTACTTGCCAACTCTCCATATCCCTCGGCAAACAGCTTCACGAGATATGTGTCTCGTAAGAAAGATAACTTGTTGATCTCAGTCATCAAATGTTGTCACCAAATCTAGGAATCCACCGGATTTGTTTTTGCAAACAAGCAGTCAATCCTGTAACCAGAGTTAGACAAAAAGTCTATCCATCAGCTTTTTCAATGGCTTAGATTCGGCACAGCCTTTGAATATGTCAATGCATGGTGATCAGTGTGAACGACATGCCATCAAAATTTTACATATCATTTCCATGTTTGAAATACATGCATGATTGCCAAAATTTCCTTCTCGTACACCACATAGTTAACCTCTTGCCCACAAAACTTTCTTGACATGTACACAATACGTCGTTCTCAAATGATGTTGTCTTGGAGGAGAAAGGCTCTGATTGCTCGATCGGACGTGCTGGTTTCCATAAGGTGGTCTCCATTGGATATGCCAATCATAAGGCTAACACTAAGTTTAAATCATGTTTCAAAGAGTTGGAAGCTTCATCTTTGCTGTCACTCCAACGCTACTAGTAGTCTAAAACATTTGCAGTTTGACGATGTTCTTCCTTAAAAAATCACCATTGTAGCACATGATCATGAGGATTGTTTGAAAAAACCTTAATCAAGCATCTCATCTCATCTCATAATTCCCCTTGATTTTTTGTCTGTTTCCCAGCTTAAGGTCTACCTAAGAATCAATGCTTGTGTTGTGAGATAACCCCATAGACAGCTTGTTGGGGAACCCCCCTTCAAACTTCTTCACAATGGGTGAGAAATCCACAATGATTCCTCTAGAAAAGCAGTGCATTTTTACATATGTTGAGGCACATGAGGTTTTTTTCTTTGATTCTCCTATGGTGATCTCGATCCCTTCCCATGGCTCCACATGGACTAGGCACACTAGAGCTCTCTGTTATAGGTATCATTTGACAACATCAGTTTTTTATTGGCATCAGGTGTCCATTTGTGGGTGATGCAACATCCACTACAACTTCCTCGTCTGATGCCTGTCGTTAGTGTCCTTGCGTCCAGGGTTGCTCGGTCTGAGGTAGGTGTTCATTCATGCAATTAATCTTGATGTAGACTGCATCATTGCTCCTACTAATTTCTCGTTGTGCTTGTACAAAAAATCCCATTAAACAACAAGTTTTGGTCACTTATTGGGTACGCCCTCCAGACCATAACATCTTGTATATGCACCGTTCATAATCAGAGTGGTTTAAGAAGTCAAACAATTCACAGTCATCTATTGATAGTTTTCCTTCAATAAGCCCAAGTTCAGTTTATAGACCCCACTTTTGAAATATCTGATTCCTTACTATGAAATGAGAAGCTCCTTCATGTAGCAGTTCCAGCATTGTCTTGTGATTTTTTCAACTCCTCAGTTGCACTCATAGCAATATTGCCAACTAATTGTCATCGTATCCCAAGTTGAATTTTGCAATCTTGGGAGCCCTCATTTTTATGTTCAAAGCTGTTTATGTGGAAAATCCTTGAGTGTAGTTTTTTCCACCAAAAAAATCCTTACCTTCTACTCATGTCCTGTGCTGTTTCCTGTCATATCCATTTTCTTTCGTCGTCCTCCCATTTTGGTCTAATTTCGTCGCTTACGAGAGCCACAAATTGTGGTTGGGCTTACCGCATGTCTTGAATGGCCGCTAGTTAAGTTGATCTGTGTTATTGAATTCCGCTAGGAACAAGGAATCCTTCAACTATGACTTTTCATTTCCACAAGAGGATTTATACCTATGAGATTGCCAGTCGTTGGATTCTTGTATAAGAGCATTATATTCGCATTGAAGATTTAATCAGTTGATGTATAGAATGTTCTCTTAGATGTCAAATATTTCAGTGGCTTGTCAAAATTCATATTTGAGGAAGTTGTTTTGCAAACACAATTCATCAAACACATTTCCACTACTATTGATGATCTTGTGGAGATGTATTCACATTCTGCCGTGCTGGAGATGACTTTGTGTCTTTCCTATCTTTGCAGTAATACATTGTAACACCAACTGCTAAGCCAAGTAGAACATAGGTGGTCTATAGGTAGAAGTTTTGTTGAGGACAATTCAAGGAATGGGGTTGCTTAAACTGTATGTAACATTGTGTAAGTGTAGTTTGAAATATCACCATGAATTTTTTTAGCACATATGTATGACACGAAAAAGAAGAATGAAGAAAACATGAGGTATTGGGGACTTGCTTCCAAGGACTCATGCGTTGTGACCTTGCAATAGGTAGCTTTGAAAAACTTCACTGAGAAGTTAGGGGTTTCAAGAATATGGTGGTACATCTTCATAAACGTCTATCGTGATAGAGAAGTCAACCAAATAGAATCAAAAGATCATTAAGAATAATGAGAGTTCTATCAAAACTTATTCAATGTGATTACACCTATTTCTGTTGTGGAACACCAGGGATTAAGGCAATTCCCCAAATTCCCTCTGCCAGTCTAAGAATAGGGCAAGAGGATTAACGGTAGGCCATGATTTCAAGGATTGAAATTCCTTGGTGCAAAGTTTAAGGACGTGTATACCCTAGGGACGTAACTTCTGGAAATCTGCTTGAAGACTAGTCAGCATAGTAGGAACCGAGTTTACAAGGTTCGATTCCTACCACTTGGGTTATTGTTGATAAATGAGTTTTGCCGCAAATGGAAGAAAAATCACAGACATTGTTTTGTAGATTCTGTAGAGTAGATTATGGTTTGGTACGTGGTTCTTAATCTGCCCCCGTTTTTCTCATCATGACATAGTCTGGCATATTTGGACCTATGCCTTTTGTGATTTATTTAGCATGAGGCAAGCACATCTATTTAACACCTGGGTGACGATGAAAAATTCAAAGCATTCCATTTGGTTGGATGGAGTTGTGCTTTGCATAATGTAATGCAGCCCACAAATACCATGTACTTAAAAAGTGGAGACAACATTAAGACCAATTGAATTACAACGCCATCCTTGCTTGTTAAGGAGACCGCCATGAAGTTGCCGGTCATTGGCCCCTCTCAAACCAACCTATAGCAACTAAAACCCGTGTTCTTGCAATCCCTCTCTTAAAAATGTTACAAATATGAGGTCGTGGTTTGACATTTGGTCTCACATGCACGCACCTCGCTCCGGCAGGACAGTAGTTTTCAGCCGTTTTCTGACACAAGACTGTCAACATTGACCCATGTTACCAAGCCGCATCGCACGATGGACATGTGAATGGTGGGACGTCGCTAGCAAATTACTAGAAAGTTGGTACAGCCTCAAAGGTGTAGCAACTCATAGAAACTACCCTCGATAGCTCAATTGTCGAACTAAAGGTTACCTTCCAAACTGTCGTTGATTCATTACGCTTGTCTTCACATGGAGTATGACGACATCTAACCGAGCCATGTAATTGTGTGCACAATGTCATTCTAGTTTTATGAGAGTTAAGAAAAGAGTTTCAAATGAGTGGGTTACTTGCAAACACATGCTCTCACACTACCGTTGAATGAACCTGGAAGCGCAAAATGGGTGTCATGAGGTCAAGCAAAAAACGACAATGTCCAGTGAGGTTTCAGACTATCGAATTGATTGGCCCTACGAATTTAGCTCACTCCAACTTCCCTTGGTGAGTTCAGTAAGTTCAGTGTGAGAGTGTTAGATCCATGATGTACACGGGCCCCTAAACTGTACAAGTGGGCATTTATGTCATGCATTCATGCCTTACCGCACGACGACTTTAGGATTTTCATGCCGTTTGGCTGATGGCATTTTGGCCAACTGCCCCAACCTCCAGTGTTCCATGTTAGAAGGGTTTTTCAACTTTGACCACCTTCTTAAACGGTCAACAAAAACACCGCAAACTATATCAATACTTCAATCTTGTTTGTTGGACTTCTCCACTGTGCTAGAGATTTCAAAAGAAGTGCATTGATATTCTCAAAGCCCCCCAACTTCTTGGTGGGGCTTCTACCACTCATTGTGCAACCTCGCTTGCCTCGCTCAGCTCGAGCGTCGAGTATTCGACATATGCCTCATTCTCATTCTGGGCTTTTTTGTATTTGCTCGACTCACTTGATGCTTGGCATCAAAGTACACTTACTGCTTAATACAAGCTATCCATCTATCCCAAATCCTAGACTCATCTTTTGTCCTGCACCTCATCACTGTGAACCACCTATATTATGATCAGCTTAAGGGAGAGGGGCCATTGAACATTCATAATTGTAGGGGTTCATATTGCAATGCCACATAAGCAAGCAAGTTGCTCGTCACCACACGCACCTTCTTTGTTATATTACATAGAAGTGAGACTAGACCTCCGCCTATAGCGTGCGGACCATTTTTGGGATAAAAAATGGTCCTGAGATGTTCATGGCATGTTTCGGGGTCTTGAGATTGGAGTCTCAAGGCATCCTTGTCCATGAAATAGTAAACAAGCTAGATTACAGGTCGACTCTATTCCAAAAAAAACCTTTAGTGTGGATTTGGAGTGAGAGGAGTGTCGCGATGGAGATTCCATCTCGACACTCCTCCACCCCTTCAGTGCCGCTAGGGCTCTCTTTTCACATGGTTGTACCACGTGGAAGGATTAGGCTAGGATGCATGTTTTGACATCCGTGCCCTATGAAGACTGTGTCCATTTTGCCGAGACGCGTCTCAACCAAAATGGCTCAGGCGGCCATTCACTCAGCCTCCTTGGACTCACTATTCTGAAGGCCTTCGTTTTGGTTCCACAATTAGATGCAAAACAGCCCAGAGCTGTTACATTGGCATCAGAGCCAGAGCTTTCGCAAGAGAAAATAGATGTGTGTTGGAAACACTCAGACGTTGGATCTCAACATCGCCAAACGTCGTCGGCCATCGTGTACTTTACAGAAAAAAAACGTTTGGACCAGTTCGTCCAAATGTCGCCCAATCAGCGGAGAGAGCTAAACGGACAAGAGCTTGGAGACTGAGCCCCATCGAGCCGAGAGGCGAGAGCTAGTGCTCCACAAGCCAACTGGANAGAGAAAATATATGTGTGTTGGAAACACTCAGACGTTGGATCTCAACATCGCCAAACGTCGTCGGCCATCGTGTACTTTACAGAAAAAAAACGTTTGGACCAGTTCGTCCAAATGTCGCCCAATCAGCGGAGAGAGCTAAACGGACAAGAGCTTGGAGACTGAGCCCCATCGAGCCGAGAGGCGAGAGCTAGTGCTCCACAAGCCAACTGGAAAAACAAAAGGAGGGAGCCTGGGGAGTCACCAAAGGGTGCCCGACCGGTGTCGTGGTGGTGTCATCCATCGACCATCGAGCTCAACGAACTCGGGAGGGAACCAAGAGGAGAGGTGAGGGGAGTGCTTCTCCCCAAACTCCCCAACCCCTCGTCAGGGGGCCAACGGGGACGAGAGGGAGGGAGTCCCTCCCTCCCCTCCTAAGCATGGTGCCGATAGCACCAAAGGGGAGGAGAGGGACGGGATCCCCCCCCGCCCTTTTTCAATGGTGCCGGTGGCACCAACGAGGGTACACGAGGGGAGAAGTCCCAACCCCCATTGTCCATGGCACTGATGGCACCAAGGGGGGACGGGTGAGGAGAGTCCCCCCCCCCCCTCTTCCATGGCACAAACAATGCCAAAGGGGGCGGGTGAAGGGAGAGTTCCCCCCCCCCTTGTCTGTGGCGCCAACTGCGCCAAAAGGGGGCGGGTGAGGGGTGATTCTCCCCTCCCCCCCTCGTCCATGGCACCGACAGTGCCATGGGGGGCTGGTGAGGGGAGAGTCTCCCCCCACCCCCTTCTTCCATGGCGCTGACTGTGCCAAGGGACGGGTGAGGGGAGTGTTTCCCCCCCCTCCCCTTGCCAATGGCACCGACGGCGTCAAGGGGCGGGTGAGGGGAGAGTCCCCTTCCCCCCTCGTCCATGGCGTCGACAGCGCCAAGAGGGATGGGTCCATGGCGCGAGTGATGCCAAAGGGGAGGTGAAGGGAGAGCCCTTCCACTTCCCAACACCCCTCCCCCCTCCAAAGAGTGTCATTTGCACCATAAGGGGCTCGGAGGGGAGCTGCTCCCACCGCCAGATTGGGGTAGCAAGAAGGGGAGGAAAGTTCCTCCCTCTCGCGTCTGTCAAGGGAGGTGGGTCCTCCTCCACGCGCTTTGCAGTTCCTTTATATTTTGTGAATCACAATTGCTGTGAAAATGGCACAGCCGGATTGGGACCTCCCGTGCTCGAGGGTTATGGGTTCAAACATCCGGACAATCTTTTTGTTTCCCCTGGCCTGATGTCTTGGACCACAGAAACAGATATAGCATTGCCATTTGAGCCCGGTTTTACCCGCCCTAAAAAGTGCCAATGAGCTTGGGCTGAGCTCTACAATTTTTTGAGAAGGGGAAGACCGATAACATTCTCGACATACCACCGGTTGACGCTTGGAAGATTTCAAGTATCAAGAAAAAACAGGGGGGCACTTCACGTGCCAAAGTTTTGTTCATTATTAATGAATCCTCAAGTTGAGGGATTTTATTCTAGCCGTTTTAGCATAAGCTTAAAACTGTGGAAAAGAATTGTGGTTTAACCGAAGAGTGTGGTCAAGTGGACCATGGGTTTCGACTGAACAATCCAAGGGCTCTAATTGAGATATTCCAAAAATTAGCACTCCCAGTTTTCTTTTCATTTTCTGTTCCAAAGCACAAAAAGGAGGAAAACTGACAGTTTTTTGTGTCTTGAACAGGGATTCGCCTGGAAATGTTCAATGCAAGAAGTTTAGCACCGATAGTGTCTAAACTCTCGTAGATTAACCTCAATGTCTAGGGTGTTTTGTGAGAAAACCTGGAAGGGCTGATCTTTCAATGCCACGACATGGCTCAATGCGGGTTGAACATGCACTAAACAAATTTTGTGCGTGTAAAAGAGCCATGAGGGTGTACACCGGGTGGCAAAACCACAACGCTGACATATATGAAAATGAATTTTCGAGTCCAAAGAAAACTATGAAGGCACTGTACGTGCTATGACCATCCAACAAATCACCTACTCGTCACAACAATGCATCATGTGTGGAGATCACAAAACAAGTGTCATTCACTAGCTCAAAGTAGTGCTGGTTGTACTACAACATGGTGGTTGGATTAGAACCCGTCACATGTGCCAGATGCACCACCACTGAGTGTCAAAAGCACTGTGCACATGGGTTTTGGTTGGAATAGCCATGTCAACGCTGACGGTACGGCCCATGCATAGGCGTCGATTGCACCAAAGACATGGGTGTCGATCGCCACATAACGCTCCACGTGTACTTGGGACAAACCCATATCAAGGCGTGCGGCCTTCGCTCGGGCTGGTCCCAAAGGCAAGTACGCCAAGAGCATGGTCCGACGCTATGGAAATGGGCCGTTCGATGAGAAACCTCAACGAACTTGAGGCTGGCCATATCTCCAAATCCCATATCTAGAATCGACGAGCGTTTCAAGTAACACGCGTACGTGATTGTGATGCTTTAACGTATGCCCAAATGGAACAACAACAAAATGGATTGTCACCGATTGTGACGATCATTTGAAGTTAGAAGTAATGCAATTGCCGATAGTAGGATGGAAAGATGCTTCTGAAACAAGTACCAGCAAAACTCTAACAGAAAAATCATGTGTTATGTGATTGATTCTTTTATGAATACACCATGCTAACGGCAGACAGACTCCCCCGTACCCACAAATGCAAAATTCTTTAAAGGCAATGTTGGTTCAGCACTAGTCCCTAAGCATGCACGGTTTGCTTGAACACAAATGGTCAGTGGGCATGACCAGAACCAAATTGCAATTTGGTTGTTTGAATCTGGGTACGTGACACGCATGGTAAAGGTGCGTGACATGCACGAGAAACTTCCCCACTAACCGTTGTTGCGTCGATCACGACATCACAATACGGTGAAAAGAACGAATGTGCACATCTGCTTTGTGACGTTTGAATCAAACTGCCGATTACAGTGTCATCCAATGGCGACGCGATTAGTTTGAACAAGTTTTGTGATTGGTGCTCGACTTCTGCTACGGGAGTCATACGTTCATTGTCATTACGCTATTACGCTAAAGGGCAAATGAGATTGTCTATGGTATGATTCTTGTAGCTATCTGGAGAAGGCACAAGTTGCCTTGGGGACTTGAACATTTCAAGTCATGTATCTACATGAATCCGTACATGCTAGGGTTGTGGCACGTCATTCCTCATGTTCGTTGCAGAAATCGGTTCGTAAATGTTCAGGGTCAATAACAAGATTCTTGGATACGAACCTAAATGGAGGAACCATTACCATTTTATCACTGTTTGAGTGATGAATGTGATGCCTGGCCGGTATCAACAGTTCCGAAATGTGGTAGGATCTCACAAAGGACAAACTCCTCGTGGAACCACAAACGTACCAATGAACAGAGAAATGATTGTTCTACTCTTACCCCATGACTTGATACACCGCAAAACGGTAGTGTAAGAAGTCAAATGATGATGCGTACCATCAAACCAAGTTGAACGAATGACCAAAATGATGGATCCCCGAAGGCGGCACCTTTAGCTTGTATTCACTCGACAGGTGAACCTATTGGGAAAGTAATGGAGGAGAGTGTTTCAACCCAATGTTGGTGATGTGGCATTTCCCCCTGTTTAAAAATTGCATGGTAAAGGGATACGCTTATGCTCCACCAAAGAGATGCCATGACACTATGACGATCTCATGGTTCGACAACTAGCTACCTAGGACATAGTTGGCAACACAGCACGGTCTAGGGGTTGTACTCTAGACTACAACCGTGGTTATGGCATTTAAGCAGATAGATGTACTCCTGTCGAATGTTGGCACCTCCATCTTCGTTGAACGATCGGCCGTGGAACTTGTCAAACTCAACGTGGAGACCAACCAAGAGTGACAAGTGTGTCGTACCTTATGTTGACGTAAGAGATTCATTGAACTGGATCTCTGGGACTGATTGTCCTTACTCGACTCCGATGAAGAACTTGATACATCTCACGTAGTGAGATGCCAAAGGACGGTCCATGTGCGATGTACAACATGCTGTTGCAAAGTCCAAAAGCAAGGTATGGCACAGGTCGAGCTTGATCAATTGACACACATGTGTCATGAGAGATTTTATTGGAAACAACACGATCATCGATAGCGATTGCAAACCACAATTCTCCACGTACAACCGAGTCCCTGGACTAGGCAGTGGAAGTTTCAATGACCAGTGAGATTTTGTTAATGACCAAATACCTCATTCAACTACGGTGTAGTTGATGTGCACTTTTTCTGACCTCGTTGATCACGTTGAAGCGGTTGACATCCAAAACAGTTACCATGTTTCCATCGTCGAGCATACGCAATAAAACTTGTTGCATGTCACTGATGTGACATTCACTAGCACAGGTTTGTCAACTGTCGTCTATGCAGGCGACACCCATAGACAAGATGCCTTGTAGTAGGCAAAGATTTCTCATTCCATTGGCATCACAAGTTTCATGTAGACCGATGAAGATCCGCAATATCCAAGTGGGATTATTTGGTAGGAGAATCAGAAAGTGAAGTAACGGAAGGGTTTCCTATCCTTGTGCACCAAATTCTTGGCCCAATGGGCTAGGATTGCGTCCATCCTGTTACAGTACAATGCTGATGCCATATGGCTCACACATGGATTATTGTCTATGGGCACCTGGATTAAATGTATTGAGGGTTGGAGACCATCGAGCAGAACGGTTTTGGCCTACTTGGCCAAGGATTCCATCCGTTCCATTTACCGCACTTTTGGCCCAGTGGGCTAGCGGTTCTGCTTGTATCCCTTTACTTGGTATAGCCGTATAGATGGTACAGAATGTATGAGACATAGAGGCATGGCCATTTTATGATAATGAAAGCATGCTCCTTACACGTGTTCTTGGTACAGATGACTCCGTCTTGCATGTCCATCGCATGACAACATTAGGAACTAGGAACCGTTTGTTATGGTGATGGGATCACAAGTTATGAATCACGAGGGACGCTCGGTTGATAAGCTGCAAGGATGCTCCTTGCAAAGGGGAAGTTGGCATTACCACAATAACTTGCTGAACACATACCACATCGAATGTGGAATATCTTTTCTTCCATACCCTCTTCCAAACTGGCAAGTCGACATTGACAATGTATGTCCCAAATGGCATTCACCATGTTGAGAATACACATGTGTGATGAATCTCTTGTGAAGGAATGCCAACACATTTGTTCAAACGTATAGAGGTTGTCCATGCCTCGTCTTGGCAAGAGCCAAGGGATTGCGTGGTCAACACAGAATGTTGCACGCAGATGAACACAATTGTGAAAACACACGCACGTGCGTGGTTGATTGTGCGTGAACATGACGCAACCGTGTTGCGGATGACAGGAGTTCAAAATTGTGCACTTATGCATGCCTTTTGTTGCAGGGTTTACATCTTGAAGTACGCAATGATCAAACCTCCATGAGCAAGGACGAACCACGACAGTTCAGAGAAATTGGGGAGGAATGTAGCATTCAGACCATTTTTAGGATGAAAAAATGTCTTTAAATACTTACGGTATGTTTTGGGGTCTTAAGGTTGAAGTCTCGAGGCATCCTCGTCCGCAAAATCATATAGGAGCTATAGGTCTATAGTCTAGGTCGAGTATAGCCTGGAAAACACCTTTAGTGTGGATTTGGGATGAGAGGAGTGTCGCGATGGAGATTCCATCACGTCACTTATCCTCCACCCCTTGAGCGTCGCTAGGCCCCTGTTTCCACGTGGTTGTACCATGTGGAAGGATTAGGCTAGGATGCATGTTTTGACATCCGTGCCTTATTACGACCATGTCCGTTTTGTCGTGACGCGTCTCAACAAAAATGGCTCAAGCGGCTAGTCACTCGGCCTCCTTAGACTGTCTATTATGAAGGCCTATGTTTTGGTTCCACAATTAGTCGTAAAAAAGCCTAGAGTTGTTACACCGCCATAACACGACATTTTTTCTTGCCATTAGGCCTCCAAACGTGGCTCTCATTTGCTACGACACATGTGTCATCACGACCTACGCACTAGCTTCAGAATACGGTTGTCATTTTCATGTCCAAGATTTTTCATCCTGGGCCTCTCTTTCCCATGAATTGGCTTTTCGCGATAATCACATTCCTCTTTTTTTTTTGCAGCTCACATATTTAAAACCCTGGCAAGCATAAATCCAATGCAAAATTCACTTCTTACTTCATGACTCTTGATAGCGAAGGCAAGATTTTGTGCGTGCCGGGTCAAATAATTTTGAGAGGACAGAGGTCTAAACTGACCAGGGAAGGAATTTTACGAACTCAATTTCAGAAACGGCCTAGGGAAGGAGTTTTCTCAAGATAAGGATGTGGACACAGGCGAAAACCATTGAAAGTAAAAATTCAAAGAGTCGTCATCAACTAGATGTTCACACACTTCGTATTTCAAAGCTATTTTCAATCTATGTGGATGAATTTCAACAATACATGTATTATTTCTTATGCCTTTCTTGTAATTCATTTCATAATACTTTAATTCAGTATAACATTTGGTATTTGATAAAATTTTCATGAAGTTTTCATGTTGTTTCATCTTTCCTTATAGAATGTGTACGTTTGCACAGTTTAACAGCTATTCAATTGTCAATGTTTCCATTGTTCAACGTTCTCATGATCAATTGCAAGACATCTTCTATGCATCCTAGGGATTGGTTGATCCATCATCACAGAATTTGTTAACGGTTATGCATAAACCATAAAGATGATTAAAACATAGTTTGTGTTTAATTTAAAAAGTATTTCAAAATAAAACACAATCACATTATGTATCCTATGACAATTGAAAGGGAAACCAATTCTTGGTGTTATTAAATTATATTTCTCATGAGAATCTATTATGTTTTGCAAATCTATTATAAAACATTTAGGATAATTCCTTCATTTGAGATAACCATAAAGAAGCAATTCATCTTACAAAAACTTAATTAGAAAGATGTTTGAATCAAAGCTAAAAATATAAATGGGTACTCATTTTCACATAATCAACCTTTTCTTAATGATTAGCCATTCTTACAATGGTGGATTTATGTTAATCATTTGTTAGTGTTATTCAAGGTTTTTTTGTGGAAACACAATGCAAACAATTCTTTTTTTCTGAATTTAATTTATGCTAGAAGACCACTAACACAAATTAAAGTATGGCAGAGGTTGTGATATTGATGTTTTCACATGAACATTTACTAAAAAATGTTAATTTCTAAATGCAATTGACAACGTATGAAAAAGTTAGCTGATATCACATAAATCAATTTGCTGATGATTTTTTAAAGTTATTGTGTCAACTCTTTTTCCATGGGTTTACTTATGTCTACAACAATTGTCTTGCGTAGGTAGTTCCAAAAGAAACATTCACACAATTACTTCCTTAGTTGGTTCAATCCTATGTCCTTACAAAGTGATTTGACTTGGCGTGATGCAATTCCCATCCTTGCTATAAAGAGCCGCAAAGTAGGAAGGGACTTCCTTGCTAGTTTCTGGCCGGAGTCACACTGCTTGGTAGCAACTTGCCTCAACGGGAGGGCACTGACATAATGTTTCTCAAATGTCATGATGCAAGACTGCCACCATTGACTCATGTTATCGAGTTACACCCCACAATGAATACACAAATCATTAGCACCATCAATACGTTGCTAGAAAGTTTCTTCAACCCTCGAGGTGTAGCAACTCCATTCAACTCTCCACGGTCACATAACTTTCACACAAAGATTTGTTAGCGGATCCACCACTGACTCAATTCGCTTTACCTTAATTGGACTGTGATGTCATCAAAGCAAGCCACGCCATTGCATGCAGGACATCACTCCACATTTACAACTACGAAAATTGAGAAATTTTAAAGCAAGCATGCTCCTTGCGAGCGGATTGTTTCACATTTCTCTTCAATAAACTTGGACGCAAAAACGTGTGTGCAATTGATTCAATTGAACATATTTGATGCATTTTGCGATGAACAAGTTGATTAGCATTACAAAATCAGCTCACGTGGATTTCTGACAGAGAGTTGAGTTCATTCAATGTTACAATAGCCTCTATTTGTGAGGGCCCCGAAGATATAAATGCACAATCCGTAAATAAAACCAGATGTGCGGATTCTGTAAAAAAACTACGTTTTTAAAGATGAGCCCCACATGAAAAATTCCTTTTTTTGATTGCATCGTCATCACCATTGGATGTTTTGTTCTCTCCTCGCTGCTAAGAAGTGAAACTATGTGCGGCTCGATGGTCTTGGTGGCCAACCACGACATTCAAGTTTCTATGGGATCTCAACTTGCATGTCTAAGGGTGTAGCAAGAGGGCCGGTTCGGCCCTCCCTCCCTGATGAAGCAAGGGGTGGTTGCGCACCACCCCTCACGTTAGTGAGGGCTGGCCGACAGCTAGTAGTTTGCTGGCCGCTGGCTAGCTGGCTGCCGGCCAGCTGGACGGCCAGCGGCTGGCGAAGCGACTGTACGGCCACCATCCGGCCAGCCACCGATCGGGCTGAGCCCACGATCTACGACTGAGGGGCCGTAAGGGCCTTGAGGACGAGGCCTCATGGCCTCGTGCACTCGCCCGTGCTTGTCCTCCTCGCAAGCGAGGGAGTGAGGACGAGGGATAGGGGGGACGAGGGTGAGAGAGAGAGCAAGAGAGAACCCTGGCGCAAAATTGCCAGCGTGCCTCGCACGCGATGACTTTGCTCTAAAAACAACAAACATGAACTTGAAGTTTGTTAATGACAAACTTTCAGTTTCTAAGACAGAAAACTCATGCACACTCACCAGTTCAAGGCGAAAACCGCTGGTTTGGGTCTCAAAACCAGGGGTAATGTTAAAAACAAAATTGAGTCCCCGGAGACTAAAAACATCCAAGTCTCCCTGCTTTGGGTCATTGATGATGATTACCCCTCAATCATGTAAACGTGGTAAATCCATACCGTGGATTGAGAACATCATTCTGTAAAGTTCGATGATGACTTCAAAGCAAGAGTTGGAGGTTCTAACCCGTTTTAGTGGTTCTCAAAGCCAGATGACCTCTATGACCAAGTGTTTGACAGAAACGACAGCTACGTTGTACATAAAATGTCACCGACAGCTACAAGCAGTAAAAGCAATAGTCCATTCTATGCCATAGTCCATATAATGGACGATGGCATCTACACTTCACGGATTGAAGTGTTGGAAAGTGCATTTGAGAGTTGGAAAATAGCTCTACTTAGTGGAGCCTCTTCCCTCCACTCTCTCCTCACGTCAAAGGGGCTAGGAGGAGTTTTGTGGGATGTTGTGGGAAGTTCAAACCCCTCAAAAACCACAAAAAACTCCCCACTTTCAAGGCTCTTTTGAACTCCTTTAAGAAAAGTTAGGGCAGTGCCCTTTTCCAATACCAGAGACTCTCACAGCCTAAGAGAGAAAGAAAAAGATGAAAGGCACCATTTTGAGAATTCTTGGAGGTCACCATATTATTTTGGAGCACAAGGAAGGAACCTCCAAGGGGGCGCAAGGCGCGCCAAGAAGACATTAGAAGAGGCCAAGGAAGACCACAAGAGAAGAAAATAAGAAGACAAGAGATTAGTGAGAAGGGCATATGTGGGGTTTCAAACTTTTTGTTAGAGTTGACCCCTCGCCTCCCCCTCACCTTGTTTAGCGGTGCTCAAACTATTATAGGTTCTTGACCTTGTACTTACTTGATTCTCTAGGTTTATTTAGCTTTGCTAGTGCCGTGAGTCACGACTTAGGGTTTTGCCTAAAATCCATGTGCTTGTGCCAAACTGTGGCGGCCTTGGGAAAGCAGTATTTGTCTACCACGTGGTTGTGCCGACCGTGGTGGCTTAGGAAAGCAGAAATCAAATTTATAATTGCCTCATCGATAGTGAGAGCAAAGAGACTTCAGAATGCCAAACCTCCTCAAAGTGGTGAGGTGATCCTTACAACGGTCTTCACGTACTAGTTGCACAGGTGAAAAGATGGCAAGTGTCGGACCATCCAAAACCAACAAGGACAAGGTGGTGACGGCCTCACCACACGCTCTCGGCGGACTCCATATCTTGGAAGTTGCCGCTACGAGCACGGTTGCCAAACCAAAGGTAATTGTACCGCTAAAGGCAACAGGCACCAACCTCGGCAACAGTGAGAAGCATGCAGAAGCTAGAAAAGTGCTCAACAAGAGCGTCGACGCGCTCGTGGGAAATCCCACGTGACAGACGATGCGCTCAAGAAAGACCACGCAGGTGTAGACCTCAACAAAGAGCACACAACCGAATATGGCGAAGGCAACGAGGATTGCGATTAGCACCATCGTTGTGCGAAAAACTAGAGCTGATTGCTCTCGAAGGGCAAGATGCTTGCCGGATCATCACAAGTTACTGACAGTATCAAGGCTCTCGAGAGCAACAAAGGTACCAAAATTTTCCACATAGGAAGTTCTTACGAGAATAACCTAGACCACATCGCCGCGAAGTCAATTTGTGATGACCGTCGCAGTCTTGTTCAGTTTGCTACTGAGGTGTCGGGCCGACTCAAGATTACCACCGACAGTGGAGGTACGGCACCACTCGGAGGAGTGGGGGCAGGCCCCCCTTCTTATGATGTGGCCGAAATGGGGCAGACCAATGCCCACTTGAGCATCGTTGCTGAAGACAACCTTCTTTGGAAGGTGGTACTCCTTGGAAGCGTGTACGCAAACCGTACCCTGAAGCAATGGGTAAATGTGCATGGACAAGGCGAGACCTTGGAGGCTATTACCGATGCTCTGATGAAATCAAGGCTAGAGCTCGCATTTACCAACCAACTGGCCCACGTCGAGTAAAGCATCACAGACCTTGACCGTGATTGCCAGTTGTAGTGCCTAGTCGCTTACAAGGAAAGTCATCGATGTGATGACCTCATCAAGGCGTTGTAGAGCATGATCCAAGTACGGATGCAATAGCAATCAAAACACGCCGCAGGTTCTCATGCCATCGCTGGTGGTAGCGATGGATTGCCTACCTCAACAAATTCAGGGCCGGTCATGAACATGTCCTTCCTCCACAGTGTGGAGATCTTCCAAAAGGGCGTGAAGGTAAACGACTGGCTGAATCACATGGAGCATGTTCTACGTGTTTACAAGGCTCCACTCAGTCACTAAGGCAACCTTGCCTTGATGGGACTTGAACACAAGCTCTTCAAGTGTGTGGTCAAGGATTGGAGTGTACAGTAGCCGCACCTCGTGTGGCAGTCTATGCCGTGCCAAAGCCTTCTACGTGATCATACGTAAGAAGTGTACCCAACGTGAAGAAGCACAACGTGCATTCCAGAAAATCAAGGACTTTAAGAAGCTCGGTAGCTCGCTCAAAGCCTATATGAGCGGGTTCACCGCACTTGTGGAGGAAGCTGAAAGCTTGACTGAGGGCAATGGGACTCAGACCTTCAAGTACCCAAGGTGCATGCTAGTAGAGTAGTTATGTGATGGTCTTGGTAGTGAGAAGTTGAAGGACAAGACCACCACAACGGTAACCAGCAATGCTTGGACAAGCTAGAAGGCGCTGTAAGACTACATGAGTGAAGTGTATTCGACGAGCCCGAGGCACTACTGAGACGCGCGGCTGAACACGCATGCATAGCAAGGCCGCCACATGTGCATGGATGCTGCGATGGTTGGAGGAGCAGCCGTGCATTGGGGCTGGGCCAAGGGTGAGCAACCTAAAAACCCTCCAACCAAGAAGACTGGTGGGCACAAGACCCCAAACCACAAGCGCAGCTACAACAATGACGAGCGGCAGGTGGCGCATGAGCGTCGCAACACAGCCTTTCGAAATGGACTTTGCCACAATTGCGTACAGTCAGGCCACTTTAGGGCTCAATGCCCTGAGGCTGTTGGTAGTGGACAAGAGGCTGCGACATTAGCCGCAACAGAAGCACCTAATGGGGATGTTGCAGCTGGAGGCCGCAGGCAACGTTGTAGACAGGGCCGCAGTCATGGCAATGGACCTGGGCGTGGACATGGACAAGGCCGTGGCGTAGGTTTTCCTTACCCTACGGTGATGTATTGGGGACCACTCAAGTGTAAATGTGGACCGCGAGGGTGGACTTTTGTTTTCAGACACTTTGAAATTTTCATGAGCTCAAACTTCAATGTCCCCCCCCCCTTCATTGAACCTCATTTAACACTTGTTGATCGACTTGTCCACTAAATCGTAGATCACCAGACAAGATGCATGACCGAAAGTGTTTACTAGTGGTGACACCACCCATTATGCATGAACCGTCGAACGTAGTTGTTAAAGCAATGAGCTTTATCACATTGGCGAAACCCTTAGTGGACAATTTTGACCTAGTTTGATTTAAGGATTTGAAGGTGGTAGCCAAATTTACACGTTCATACAAGATATGGACTTGAGTGGGCAAATCATGAGAGTTGCAGTGCTTTCCATAACCATTTCGTGTTTATCACAAAATCCGCTTGCCGTTGACGAACCTGTTCACTCACAAGAGTGGAGGAAACATGACGATGCAGTTCAAAGACCTAGCTGGTGTTCCCGTACTTGTACTTGCTGGCACTGTCGGAGATTACTCCTTTGTCAACCTTGGCTTTATTATCTAGATTGGCCTAAAGTACGAGCCATTGAATGGCACAGTTGTTGTCGGTGACAACCGTACGGTACCTGTGATTGGTACCTGGAAAGCAAGAAAAGGTATTCAAGGGTACACATAGAGTGTCACGTTGAAGGTAATCTACCTTCTTGACCCGTTTGACATGTTGCTAGGCAATCCCTAGCTCCATGAAAACAAGGCTCTAATGTACGTTGAATCAAAGCGTTTGATCCCACAAAAGAGACAACGGTGATTCCAAACATAGAATTTTCATTGACCATACTCAAAGTCCATGCTATCTTGTCTGTGATGCAGTTTAAGAGACGTATTCGACAAGGTTCTCTAAACGTTTTGGCCCACCTGCAGAAAGTGGAGTAAGACATGAAGAAAGACAGGCCACAAGAGATCAAATCCCTATTTGCGGAGTTATCGCATGTATTCCAAGACCCACCGGCTTCCACCAAAACGGCACATGGGCTACACAATTTCTCTACAACTGGAGGCGAATCCTCCGTCCGGACCCATGTATCACCTTAGTCTAGTGGAAAGGCAAGAGGCCAAATGCCAAATCAAAGAGTACCTTGCAAAGGGGTGGATTGAGCCAAGTAGCTCGTCGTACGGTGTGCCGATCCTTTTTGTGAACAAAATGGATGGTGGTTTACGCCTTTGCGTGGACAATCGTGTGTTGAACAAGCTGACGGTAAAAAATTGATTCCCTGAACTGCAAATTGAGGACTTGTTTAACCAAATCAAAGGGGCAAAAGTATCTTCATCCTTGGATGTCTCAAGGATACCATCAAATCCGCATGACGGAAGATGATGTGTCCAAAACTGTGTTTCCAATTCACATGGAACACTATCACTTCTAGGAGTTATGCTTCAGGCTAATGAATACCCCGACAACTTTCCAAGGAGAAATGAACCAAACGTTTGCTAAGCAACCCGGTTTGTTTGTCTTGGTTTACCTAGACACCATTTTGAATTTCTCCACATCTGTAGAAAAGCACATAAAAAACCTACGTGAAGTCCTCGTGATCCTTTAGAAATAGACGTTCTACCTAAAATTGATGAAGTGCAAGTTTACATAAGATGAACTCAAATACCTTGGACACATTTTTGGCAAGGACGGTATCTGTGTTGACCCACGAAAGGTCCAAGCCATGGTGGACTGGCCACGCACAAAAATGTTGCGCAGATTTGGTCTTTCCTCGGCCTTAAAAACCACTTCCACCAGTTTATGAAAGGGTTTTTTATCCTTGTACTTCTGCTAACCAGGCTCACGCGAAAAGTCGTGCGTTGGGAATGGATATCTAATTGCAAGAACACCTTTCTCAAAGTGAAAGAGCTTCTATCCATGGAGCCTGTCCTACCTCTCCCAGATCCATTGCAACCGTGGGAGGTTCAATGTGATGCATCGATAAAAGGACTCACAGTTGTCCTCATGTAAAACGGTCACCCACTTGTGTACGAGAGCCGAAAGCTCATCCCTGTGGAAACGCGATACAAGACATGAACGAATGGGATGAATTCCTAGCACTGGCACATTTTGCGGTGAATAACTTGGTGAATGAGTCTACACAGTTCACATTGTTTTTGTTGAACAGTGGTCGGCATCTAGTGGTCCCCTCTTCTTTGGTGAAGAGTGGGAGTACAGGAGGACAAGTTTCGTCTGCTCAAGCCTTTGCCGAGCGCATAGACTCCTTGTTACAAGAGGCAAAGGACACCTTCAACCTGCTCGACAACAACAAAAGGCATATGCCGACATAATTTGTCATGAGGTTTTGTTTGACATCGACGACAAAGTGCTGCTTAGCACTAGGAATCTTTGGTGGAAGTCGCCAGGGGTGTAAAAATCTTCCACCAAAGTGGATTGGGTTGTCTCCCATCATTGCACGCATGAGGGTCGTGGCGTAACGATTCCTCTCTTCACCAAGTGTGAAGATACACTACATGTCTCATGTGAGCGTTTGGCTCCGTACACTGCAAAGGGAACCGTTTAGCCACCACCGACATTCTGTGCCACCGACGGCTAATACAAGGTTCTTCGTCTAATCTTGTACTAAAAGCGTGCACTCCGGTTGCCGGTTGTTAGGGATTTCCTCGTTCTTCGAGCCAGGTGTGGACCGTAACATAACTCATGGGAGCCCACACCTCGGTTGCCCACAAGGGTGGTTAACATATTAGGAGCAAGCTGGCAGCTTGCACAGATCAACGAGTGTCAGGGAGCACGACCTAAACGCAAAAAAAAGTGAACAACATTCTCGGAGGGTGGCATTCATGGATTGCAACGATAGGAGGTTGGGGACGTCCAACATGGTTGTCATGCGGACGTTACAACTTAAAAGATAGAGGTTGCTAGCTATGCTAACTGAGTCGTCGTTAGCTTAGGTGTAAGTGACATGCACGTGTTCATGTTTAGCTGGTGATTGAAATTATTTTTTCTCTTTCACAATGTTGATGGCTCACTACTATCAATCCTCTTTGTTCTTTATGAATCATGATGGTTCATAATAAGTGCGCAGGAATGTAGCGAGAGGGCCGGTTCGGCCCTCCCTCCTTACTTAAGCAAAGGGTGGTTGTGCACAACCCCTCGTGTCAGCGAGGGCTCGCCACCGACTAGCACTTCACTGGCCACCCGCTAATTGGCTGCTGGCTAGCAGGACGGCCAACAGCTAGCTATGCGACCGGCCAGCCATCAGCCGGCCAGCCGCCAACCGCCGATCGGGTTCAAGCTGTGATCGGCGGCTCAGGTGCCGCAAGGGCTACAAGGGTGAGGCCTCATGGCCTCATGCCCTTGCCCTTGAGCGCCCTCCTCACAAGCGACCGAGGGAGGAAGTTGGTTAGGGGAAGCGAGGGTGAGGTGGAGAGCGAGAGAGAATCTTGGCGTGGAATCGCTAGCACGCCTCGCACACAACGATTTTACACCAGAACGACAAACATACACTCGAAGTTTGCTAATGAAAATTTTCAAGTTTATAAGATGGAAAGCTCATCCGAACTCACAAGTTTGGGGTAGAAATCCCTGGTTTGGGTCCCAAAACCAGGGGTAAGGTTAAAAACGGGAATGGGTCTCGAGAGACTCGATGTATTCAAGTCTCCCTGCTCTAGGTCATTGATGACAATTGCCCCTCCATCTTGCGAAGGGAGTAAACCCCTGACTCGGACTATAAAAGGCATTCTACGAACTCCAATGACGACTTACGAGCAGGGGTTGGAGGTTCTTGCCCGTTACAAAGGGGTTATGCAACCTCATCTTACTTTTCGTTAAACGCTAGATTGTTGGCTGCTGATGTGGAGGATTTTCATGTTGGTGCAATAGAAGGCATGGAGGAGTCGGTGTCACGATAGCCAAGAATCCTGATCAAGATTCTAAATGAAAAACAAATAGACGTTGACTGCGTAGACCGTGAAGATGCGCTCTTAGACTGCAATCGAATCCCCTTTGAACATGCCAACAGGAAAAAGGGATTGATCGTCTAGTCGTTACTCAAAACGCAAAACAACTCATTTGAATTTAAATATTTTAAATTTCAAATGTTTGTGAAAGCGATTGCCACTACGCAGTAGGCAACCCTCGACTTTCAAAAGTTTCTAGCATTGTCGAAGGACGGAGCGACTAGACACCCACCATGTCCAAATTTAAAGCTAGCGTGCTTGCACCTTCTAAATCAGGAATGTCATGCCTTGTATGGACCAAATTAAAGTTGCTCTATCAATAGGAAAAAAGAAACGACGTATCCACAAAAAGCTGTGTCGTCGTTACATGAAATGCAATGTTGGAATGCTGATGTGATCATGCTCCTCGATTAATGACAAACCCCTCTTTTGAGGTATTTGTGATTGTTTGAGGGAGGGTTTGTGTAGGGCGTCAGAAAAACCCCATGCATTGAAATGGAATCTGTTGGGCCTTGCTACCGCGGGGCCTAGCAGATGCTTGTGCAAAAAATAAAGCCCTCAACCCTGAATGTAAAGAGATTTTAGGTTTGAAAGTAGTTTTTCTGCAAACTAGGGGTGATTTTTGTGCCATAGAAAAGAGTCCAAACTTTGAAATGGGTGTTGTTGCTCAATCACAATGGAGCGATGACCTTTTTGTTTTTTTCTTTTTAATGCACAAAACCCCTGATGTAAAAGGGGGTGTGCACGTCGAAAAGAAAAAACAAAAGGGTCATCTCTCCATCGCGATCTCACGAGGGAGTGACGGTCCCAATCGAGCAACGTTGACATGACCCTCGTCGCCATGCTTGATCAGCAGAGTATGTCGCTGATCGAGCATGGCGAGCGATGATCGGATACCTCGTTCCTTTTTTCAACGGATGGGTATGCCATGTCAAAATGGATGGATTTGCATCCCCTGCTTGGCGTAGAGGATGCAACTCCAAGTTTTTCCCTAGAGGTTTGGGATTCAAACTTCTATCGGCACGTTCCTGGGCAGTGAGGCCCAAATGCCACTTGGAATGGGACCTCGGTGGCTGCCTTTGGAGCGGACTATGCCGGGCTGCTCTCTCGTCCCGCCGCTCAAGCTTGGCACCCTTTGAGCTTGCAGTGGCCCCTTGATGCGCTCTCGTCGTTCACGGTCAATGACACCAGATGTTCGTTCCTTGATTCACCCAAGCAGAGGGGAGTTGTGTCCTCGGCAAAGGTGGCTCTTGACACTGGTGCTATTCTCCCGACCAAAAAAAACATAAAAGATTGGACTCGCGGGTATGCCAGCTTAATAGTGAGCGTGGTACGGGTATCCGAGCTATTTGGCCCATTGTCAAAGTTGAGTGGAAACCACCTCTCTTGGCCTATGAAAGCGACAGCTGGAAGCGGCAGCGTTCTGGAAGTTTTTGTCTACATGTGAAATCTGGTGTCAACCCTCCGGCAGGAAGCTGGCATTTGTCTTTTCGTCTGTACTGACTTGTCTTTCACTGCACGAAGTTGCACGTTAGTGCACGTCCGTGTACTTGTCACGTGAGGTCACCGAGCCGCATGTAGTTTTACTTCTTGGCAGCCAGAAGAGAACGAAATAGGAGGCGTCCGCGTCGTTGGAGTGAGGTGTGACGTTGCGGTGCAAGTCTGAGCGACGAAGCTTCGCTTTCAAAGGCTGGTGCGGTGTGTGACCGCCATGGCCGCGCAAGGGCGACTGGCACGCAGCAGCAGCACCACGGCAGTTGCAATCTGTGCCAGGGTTTTGAGCACAGAGCTGTTTCAGCTGTCCGCCAACCCGCTTGCAACTTTGGCAAGCTTCGCGGAGGAACGTAGTCTGTCCGGCGCGGCCCAAGCAGCCGATCACCACCAGCGCCTTCTCTCTGAGCTTGCTGCGGCGGAAGTATGTCACTCTACTGCTGTAGTAGCAGCAGCAACAGCAGCAACAGGAGCAGCAGCTCCTTGTTGTGGGGGTTCCGGGCGGGCCGCAGCAGGCCAGGCTGACACGTGTGGGCTAGCTCGCCAGCCTATCAACTCTCTCCGCAACCAGTCAGCAATCGGCACGTTCGCAGATTTACGCGCAGATTTACTCCAGCCACGTCAGCAGCCTCTATTCTCCCGCGCTTTCCATTCCGGCGCTACAGGATTCACCTGCGCAAGGGCAGAGATCGTCCGTGCGGACCAGGATTCGGCAGCGCCAGCTGGCAAGAAGGCTGCTGCCGTGGTGGATCTCGACGCTGACGTGGCAGCCAGGGCGCGGCGGCGGCGGCAGAACCTGATCGACATTTTGTGGCGCAAGGGTGGGTGGGGAGTGGGCTCGACCGTTGCAAAGCGGCATTGGGAGGATGGCACGTTCTACCGCATCACAAACGTCAAGGTTGGCAAGGTGAGGCTCCCTTGCATGAACACCCCTCTACCCACCCCTCCCCTCATCCTCCCCGCCCCCCCCC
>SZWC01002350.1:117354-128457 GCA_023375785.1 Penium margaritaceum | reverse complement strand
CAGTGCGCCACACCCCTTGCTATAGCAGCAATGGCCTTTGCTGCGTCCGCTTCAGAGAGGGGCCACAGAGACACAGCCCTGCCGCTGCTGTCATCACCACCGCTGTCTCCTTCCTCACTGATGCTGCCACTGGTGCTGCTGCTGCTGCTGATACTGCAGCTGCTGCTGCTGCCCCTGCAAGTCGGACACACGTTGGCAGTGGTATTGCTGCTGCTGCCTTGCACAGTCGCAGCACCTACGCCCACATGTACGCCTTCCCTCCCTTTATCTTCTACCATCGTTGCCAGCTCCACTGCATCCTCCGCATACCTTGCTGCAGCCACCTGCTCCTGCTGCTGCTGCAGCAGCAGCAGGTGCTGCTCTGCAGCAAACCTCTGCTGCCCATCCCCCATCATCCAGGAAGAAAACATGCCCTCCGGCAGAACGAGCTCTGCAACCCCTGCCGCAGCGGCAGAAGACCATTGTTCCGGCAGCACAAGCGGCGGGGGCGACAGAGGGTGCTGCAGGTGATGCTGCTGCTGCTGCTGCTGCTGCTGCTGCAGGGGCATCAGCGGCGCCACAGGGGGGGTGGCGAGGTGGTCAAACAGCTCGCCCCCTCCGCAGTGTTCCATGACGACATGCACATGCGTCGCGTCCTCAAACACTGCCCTCAACGCCACGATGTTGGCGTGCTTGCCCAAGCGCTGCATCACCGCTATCTCCCGCCGCACGCCCTCCCTCTCCTCCCTGCACATGCCCGCACGAGAACCGAGTACATGGACGAGTGAGACAGTCTGACTCAGAGAGCACAGGGCCTTAAAGATGGGCATCCCTCACCGTCCCATCCCGAATGCTAGCCTTGCGCCAACCTTCGTCCCAAGCACCAGCGCCAGCGCCAGCGGGAGCACCAAAACTAGCACAAGCACAGACACTGGCCGCAGCACCATGCCACACACAGGCACCAGAGCCAGAACCAGCATCAGAACCAGCACCAGCACCAACGCAAGCACCAGCACCAGCACCAGCAGCAGCACCAGCACCAACATTAGCACCAGCATCAGCACCAGCATCAGCACCAGCATCAGCACCAGTACCAACATTAGCATCAGCATCAGCACCAGCATCAGCACCAACACAAGCACCAGCATCAGCACCAGCATCAGCACCAGCAGCAGCAGCAGCAGCAGCAGCAGCAGCAGCAGCAGCAGCAGCGCTTGCGCCAGCACCAGCACTAGAACCAGCACCAGCACTAGAAGTAGCACCAGCAGCAATACCAGCGTGAAGACCAGCATCAGCAGCAGCTCCTGCACTGCAGCAGCGCTGGTCCCAATGTCAGCAACAGCACCGACACTGGCACTGTTTCCAGCGCCAGAGGGGGGCAGGAAACAACATGACGCAATATCACAACATGACGCAATATCACAACATGACGCAATATCACAACATGACACAATATCACAACATGACGCAATATCACAACATGACGCAATATCATTACATGATACAACACACCACGCCAAACCAGGCCACTCATCGCCATACGACACCATGCGACAAGATGCGACAGATGTGACGCACGCAGCACTAAAGAACAAGAGACAGCACAGCACCAAATGACATGTCACATCACATACAGGCAGTCCACAACAACGTGGCTCGGCTCGATACGGCACGGCACGGCACGGTATGACATGACACAACATGCCATGCCATGACATGACATGACATCACACGACATAAAGAAATGCCAAGGCATGACATCAGATGGCATGACATGACACAATATGAAATGACCTCAAAGGACATGGCATGACGAAGATGACATTGTAACTTATGAAAATTTCGAGAAGGTCATTTCAACTCCTCATTAAGGGGAGATATTGGATGTCACTGACAGACGGAGAATGAAGGACAGCACAAAGCTAGCACGTTCTGATCGAACTATCTTTTCTGAGACGTAACCAGGTCAACTCACTGGCTAATTCTAAAAGCTTGTTTCCAAGGAAGCAGTTACGGAAGGAACAGACACCGACACCAACATCAGCAACGTCACATCACATGCAATGCAAGCAACGCATACACCGTCATCGTCATATAATCAGGACCATGTACAACAGTGTGGGTGTTGGTGTACGTGCTCGTGCTACTTGCACTGGTGCTGTTTGTCTGATCCAAGAGTATGTGCTTCAGCTCAGATCCAACTCTCCAACTCTGACCTTGATTGAACATCACTGGTTGACTGGACGTGGACACTGACACCGACACCGACACCGACACCGACACCGATACCGACACCGACACCCACACCCACACTCACACCAACACCGACACCGACACCCACACTGACACCAACACCGACACCAACACCCACACTGACACCAACACCGACACCGACACCCACACTCACACCAACACCGACACCGACACCCACACTGATACCGACAACGACACCGACACCAACATGGACAGGGATACGGACACGGACAAGGACACAGACACAGAAACAGACACGGAAATAGACACGGACACAGACACGGGCACAGACACAGACACGGGCACAGACACAGACACGGACATGGGCATGAACATGGAAATGGACATGGACATGGACACGGACACGGACACGGACACGGACACGGACACGGACACGGACACGGACACGGACACGGACACGGACACGGACACGGACACGGACACGGACACGGACACGGGCACGGACACGGACACGGACACGGACACGGGCACGGACACGGACACGGACACGGACACGGGCACGGACACGGACACGGACACGGACACGGAAACGGAATCGGACACGGACACGGAAACGGATGCGGATGCCAATGCGGACCGGACATGGACACGGACACGGACACGGACACGGACACGGACACGGACACGGACGCGGATGCGGACCGGACACGGACACGGACACGGACGCGGACGCGGACACGGACACGGACACGGACGCGGACGCGGACACAGACGCAGACATGGACACTGACAGCGACAGGGACAGCAACAGCGATAGTGACAGCGGCAGCGACAGCGATAACGACAACAACAGCGACAGCGACAGCAACAGCGGCAGCGGCAGCGGCAGCGGCAGCGGCAGCGGCAGCGGCAGCGGCAGCGGCAGCGGCAGCGGCAGCGGCAGCAGCAGCGACAGCGACAGCGACAGCGACAGAGACAGCAACAACGACAGAGACAGCGACAGCGCCAGCAACACGGACACGGACACGGACATGGGCAAGGCACGGACATGGCACGGACACGGCCACGGACACAGACACGGACACGGACACGGACACGGACACGGACACGGACACGGACACGGACACGAACACGNTCTTCTACCATCGTTGCCAGCTCCACTGCATCCTCCGCATACCTTGCTGCAGCCACCTGCTCCTGCTGCTGCTGCAGCAGCAGCAGGTGCTGCTCTGCAGCAAACCTCTGCTGCCCATCCCCCATCATCCAGGAAGAAAACATGCCCTCCGGCAGAGCGAGCTCTGCAACCCCTGCCGCAGCGGCAGAAGACCACTGTTCCGGCAGCACAAGCGGCGGGGGCGACAGAGGGTGCTGCAGGTGATGCTGCTGCTGCTGCTGCTGCTGCTGCTGCTGCTGCTGCAGGGGCATCAGCAGCGCCACAGGGGGGGTGGCGAGGTGGTCAAACAGCTCGCCCCCTCCGCAGTGTTCCATTACGACATGCACATGCGTCGCGTCCTCAAACACTGCCCTCAACGCCACGATGTTGGCGTGCTTGCCCAAGCGCTGCATCACCGCTATCTCCCGCCGCACACCCTCCCTCTCCTCCCTGCACATGCCCGCACGAGAACCGAGTACATGGACGAGTGAGACGGTCTGACTCAGAGAGCACAGGGCCTTAAAGATGGGCATCCCTCACCGTCCCCTCCCGAATGCTAGCCTTGCGCCAACCTTTGTCCCAAGCACCAGCGCCAGCGCCAGCGGGAGCACCAAAACTAGCACAAGCACAGACACTGGCCGCAGCACCATGCCACACACAGGCACCAGAGCCAGAACCAGCATCAGAACCAGCACCAGCACCAACGCAAGCACCAGCACCAGCACCAGCANCGGACACTGAAACTGGTGGCATCAGCACTAGCATCCCTGCCGCCACAGCCACCTCGGCGGCCACCACCACCACCACCGCCACCACGAGCAGAAAGCTCAGCACCGTCGTCCACACTGACACCATAGCCAATCTCGACACAAACACGAACGTTTACGTACACAAACGCGGGCAGGTACTCAAACACGGCCAAGTACACAAACGCGGGCACCAGCTTCTGCACAGTCACGCCGACATTAGAAGCGGCACTGGCTCCAGCACACGGTCACTAGCACCGGCACCAACGCCCACGCCCAGACTTTCCAGACACCGAATGCTGCACTCACCAGTACTTGAGCTTCGACTTGCTGATGGACTTGCACGCAAACTTCTCTCCCGTCGCCCTCTCCACGCACGCCCGCACAACGCCGTACTTCCCCGCGCCCAGAAACCTGCCCAGGACAAACAGGTCCTCCAGCCGCGGCTGCTTCTGCGCGCAGCCACAGCAGCAGCAGTGGCGGCGGCGGCAGCGGCAGCGTCGGCAGCTGGTGGGCAGNAGCGCCAGCGCCAGCGGGAGCACCAAAACTAGCACAAGCACAGACACTGGCCGCAGCACCATGCCACACACAGGCACCAGAGCCAGAACCAGCATCAGAACCAGCACCAGCACCAACGCAAGCACCAGCACCAGCACCAGCATCAGCACCAGCACCAACATTAGCACCAGCATCAGCACCAGCATCAGCACCAACACAAGCACCAGCATCAGCACCAGCATCAGCACCAGCATCAGCACCAGCAGCAGCAGCAGCAGCAGTGCTTGCGCCAGCACCAGCACTAGAAGTAGCACCAGCACTAGAAGTAGCACCAGCAGCAACACCAGCGTGAAGACCAGCATCAGCATCAGCAGCAGCTCCTGCACTGCAGCAGCGCTGGTCCCATTGTCCGACACTGGCACTGTTTCCAGCGCCANAGAGACGCCGCTGTGGCCGACAGTAGAGTGCCGATGTAGGACCTGGGCTTGCTGCTGACGTCATCCAAGGGAAGCTTCTCATGGTCGGTAGGAGACGGACTGAATTCCGAGTTCAGACATTGCTCTTGACAGTCCACGCCAGTCTCTTCTCCAGGCCCCCTCTCGTCCTCCCCTTCTTCTTCTTCTTCCGCGTCTTCCTCCTCCTCGTCAGATATCTCTTCCACTTCGTCATCGTTGTCACAAAACGACATAGGCGACGATGGCGACGATGTGCGACTCAACGACAGGGGCGAAGGTTTGGGTGACATCAGCGCTGACGTGGGCCACAACGACACGGACGCATCACATTCGCCGTCATACGCCTTCTCCCCTCGCATGTAGTCCTTAGAAGCCACAATCTGCCTCCTCCGCTTTCCCTCTCTCGNAGCACCAGCATCAGCACCAGCATCAGCACCAGCAGCAGCAGCAGCAGCAGTGCTTGCGCCAGCACCAGCACTAGAAGTAGCACCAGCACTAGAAGTAGCACCAGCAGCAACACCAGCGTGAAGACCAGCATCAGCATCAGCAGCAGCTCCTGCACTGCAGCAGCGCTGGTCCCATTGTCCGACACTGGCACTGTTTCCAGCGCCAGAAGGGGGCAGGAAACAACATGACACAATATCACAACATGACGCAATATCACAACATGACGCAATATCACAACATGACGCAATATCACAACATGACGCAATATCACAACATGACGCAATATCACAACATGATACAACACACCGCGCCAAACCAGGCCACTCATCGCCATACGACAGCATGCGACAGATGTGACGCACGCAGCACTAAAGAACAAGAGACANACATCAGCGCTGACGTGGGCCACAACGACACGGACGCATCACATTCGCCGTCATACGCCTTCTCCCCTCGCATGTAGTCCTTAGAAGCCACAATCTGCCTCCTCCGCTTTCCCTCTCTCGGACCTCTCTCCTTCTTCTTCCAGTCGGCCAGTCCTTCGTAACCCTCCTCCCATCCCTCCACTTCATCATCATCGTCTCCGTCTGCTTTCGAAGGGACGAGCGCCAGTCGGCGGACGACTGAGGGAAGAAGGAGCGAGCTGTGAGTGAAAACCGCGTCCACGTCCTCCGGCCAGATGCCGAACAGCTGTCCAATGGCATCTTCCACGAAACGCAGCACCTCNAATATCACAACATGACGCAATATCACAACATGACGCAATATCACAACATGACGCAATATCACAACATGACGCAATATCACAACATGATACAACACACCGCGCCAAACCAGGCCACTCATCGCCATACGACAGCATGCGACAGATGTGACGCACGCAGCACTAAAGAACAAGAGACAGCACAGCACCAAATGACATGTCACATCACATACAGGCAGTCCACAACAACGTGGCTCGGCTCGATACGGCATGGCACGACATGGCACCGCACGGCTCGACACGGCACGCCACGGCTCAGGGGGGCATGGCCCGGCACGGCACAGCACGACACGGCACGGCATGGCACGGCAAGGCACAACACAACACGGCACGGCACGGCGCGGTATGACATGACACAACATGCCATGCCATGNCGACCTCCTGCTCGTTCTTCCTCCCCCTCGCCTGAACTTTTCTACTTCGCCAGAGGAAGGGGAAAAGAGGAGGAGAGGAATCCTGAGAGACCTAGGACGAGCGCAACGGAGGAGCGAGGATTCACAGACGAGCTAACGTTGTCGTCGTCGTCATCCCATTTGCTGCGGACCACGCCGCAGTGTCCACGGAAGGGTCATCGAAGCTGCCGGCGTCTCCGCTGCACACACTTGGAAGGGGGGGGACTCGACCGACGGGTCATCGAGTGAATCTCGTAGAACCGTTGGGCGGCGGAGCCACCAAGCACAAGCAGCAGGTGTCAACGAATGGCTGCTGAATTCGCATCTGTCGCTAACCGCAGCCTACGCAGGACAAGCCCGAGGTCTGAGGTGGACTCTTGTTGGAAAGACGGTTGTGGTGCTGCGGGGGCACACTGCCAGCGATGGCCGCCTGAAGGATTCAACGAGCGGAAGGGGCGCCAGAGTGAATTTGGTTAGTTCGGGACAGGAGGCCGCAGAAGGTCTTGCTGGTCTCAGCAAGAAACAACCCTTGGTTGGGCAGCAACAGCTGCAACAGCAACAGTCGCACAACGGCGCAATCAAGCGGCTGGAAATCCGGTGAAGGTGGGTAGGAGCGGGCGGCGAGTGGTGGTGGGGGGTGCGTTTTTGCGTTGTAACTACGCCGACACGCTAATGTTCATCGCGTGTCAAATGTGAAAAGAATCTTTGAAGTATGCCGGGAAGCGTAAACGCAGTCTCGACATGCGAATGAGAATGTTTGCACGTGTGACTGCCATCTTTCCACGGTCAAAGAGAGCGAACCTACGATGCCCCTCTACGGCGGAGTCTTAAAGGCGACCAAACCTGAAACAATGAGGAACGCANAATGACATGTCACATCACATACAGGCAGTCCACAACAACGTGGCTCGGCTCGATACGGCATGGCACGACATGGCACCGCACGGCTCGACACGGCACGCCACGGCTCAGGGGGGCATGGCCCGGCACGGCACAGCACGACACGGCACGGCATGGCACGGCAAGGCACAACACAACACGGCACGGCACGGCGCGGTATGACATGACACAACATGCCATGCCATGCCATGACATGACATGACATGACATCACATCACATGACATAAAGAAATGCCAAGGCATGACATCAGATGGCATGACATGGCATAATATGAAATGACCTCAAAGGACATGGCATGACGAAGATGACATTGTAACTAATGAAATTTTCGAGAAGGTCATTTCAACTCCTCATTAAGGGGAGATATTGGATGTCACTGACAGACGGAGAATGAAGGACAGCACAAAGCTAGCACGTTCTGATCGAACTATCTTTTCTGAGACGGTAACCAGATCAACTCACTGACTAATTCTAAAAGCTTGTTTCCAAGGAAGCAGTTCCACGGAAGGAACAGACACCGGCACCAACATCAGCGACGTCACATCACATGCAATGCAAGCAACGCATACACCGTCATCGTCATACAATCAGGACCATGTACAACAGTGTGGGTGTTGGTGTGCGTGCTCGTGCTACTTGCACTGGTGCTGTTTTTCTGATCCAAGAGTATGTGCTTCAGCTCAGATCCAACTCTCCAACTCTGACCTTGATTGAACATCACTGGTTGACTGGACATGGACACTGACACCGACACCGACACCGACACCGACACCGACACCCACACTGACACCAACACCGACACCGGCACCCACACTGACACCAACACCGACACCAACACCCACACTGACACCAACACCGACACTGACACCCACACTGACACCAGCACCGACACCGACACCCACACTGATACCGACACCAACACCGACACCAACATGGACAGGGATACGGACACGGACAAGGACACAGACAAGGAAACAGACACGGAAATAGACACGGACACAGACATGGGCACAGACACAGAAACAGACACAGACACGGACATGGGCATGGACATGGAAATGGACATGGACATGGACATGGACATGGACATGGACACGGACACGGACACGGACACGGACACGGACACGGACACGGACACGGACACGGACACGGACACGGACACGGACACGGACACGGACACGGACACGAACACGGACACGGACACGGACACGGACACGGACACGGGCACGGNTTCATCGCGTGTCAAATGTGAAAAGAATCTTTGAAGTATGCCGGGAAGCGTAAACGCAGTCTCGACATGCGAATGAGAATGTTTGCACGTGTGACTGCCATCTTTCCACGGTCAAAGAGAGCGAACCTACGATGCCCCTCTACGGCGGAGTCTTAAAGGCGACCAAACCTGAAACAATGAGGAACGCAGGAAATTTACGAGGGGTCTGTGTAGAAACATTTTGGACGCCCTCTTTCACGAA
The DNA here is from genome assembly GCA_023375785.1 of Penium margaritaceum. Classification (NCBI taxonomy): domain Eukaryota; kingdom Viridiplantae; phylum Streptophyta; class Zygnematophyceae; order Desmidiales; family Peniaceae; genus Penium; species Penium margaritaceum. The sequence goes on along the minus strand of SZWC01002350.1, from coordinate 119,437 downwards.
ATTTTCTCATGGAAGAGAAGAATTCGTCGACTCAGGGACGGTTGTGTTTTGTCTTTTCCCCGAACGTCTCGAGAGGAAGGTTAGCCGAGGATTTTGCCATGGAAGCGTCGACCACCTCCTCGGCTTTCGCACGTGCTGACGGCGGATGGGCGGCAGCACCCTCACTTTCTCTAAGACCGTGCCATCGTCTTCTTTCCGAGGTTTCCACGTCATCCGAGTTCTCCACAATTGATTATGCCGGTGGTAGCCGGCAAGACAAGAGTGATTCCTTCCTTGGGTCAGATGGAGTTTTGCGGCGGTTGCTTGCGGCGGGAAAGAGCTGACTTTGGAAGAATTTGGGGCTACGGCCAAGCTTTTCTCGGATAGAACAGCGAAAATCCTGCGTTCTGTTTCCAGAAGATCGCTAATCCCAACTACTCTACCCAGTCACAGAAAACGCAGGAGTAATCACGGGGTGATATATTCGGTCTCTTGCATCCTCAATTCCATTCGTTTTTGGCGAAAGGCGTTGCGGTTAGATTGACACAGCGGATACATCGTCGGACGCGTGACTCCATAGGTTGCGTTTTCCTTAAGAAAACGGAATCTACTTTTGGGCCTCGTTCGACCGATTGTACAAACACAATTCATGAAGATGCCGTTGGATTCCAACCGCATTCCAATGAATTGGATTCCAATGAATTCCAAGGCATCGTCTGTCGTTCGATGTCCTCTGAGGTGGTGGCCACGTGGGTCGTATGAAACAAATGGATCAGGCTGTGGCCCGCTTCCTCGCTGCCATACTGTGACCCAGAAAACAATGGTCGAGGCAACCAACTTACGCAATGTAGATTCGAGGTGCCGTCGAGAAACATATACATGTTTACATAGGCGATCTGCAATCTGCGCCTCATGCCTTTGTTCAAACCACAAAATTGAAGAAACATATGTTTCAGGCGCGCTTCATCTGGTGTTTGTCAAACCAAATACGGATTACGTCAGCAACGGGGCTTACAGGCTGGGTACAGCCGCAACGAAAAAGCTCCTGAGATTTACGCCATTGTCAACGAAGAGGAGGGAAACTGTTGCACGTGGTCTTTGTCAGGAAGTTAGACAGAAAAAAGTTGCAGCGTCGTGGCGAAACCTTTGGCAGGCTTATCCACAAATTTGGAGCAATAACCTTCGCCTTGAAAACAGAGGTTTGTAGTACAAAGTCAGCGAGAAGGGCTGGATTCCGCATATTAAAAGTGAATTGGATGCAATTTCACTTATGTCAAAGTGAATGAGCAATAATAACGTGCGCCTCGACAAGGGTCAGGTGTCAGGTGAGCTCGACGCTTCGCCTATCGAACAGTCAGACAGAGTGGTCCCGAACCTGTTTGTTTGATTTACGAAGCTATTAATCGTTCGTGCATAGCCGAAGATGCGACGTAAGATTTCTAGCCAACGGCAGTCGTTCGGTCTACCATGACCAACCAGCGAAGACATAAATGGTGCGAGCTAGTACGGATATTCCGAAAACGGTGCGAGCCAAACTTTTGCAGCGTAAATGGTGCGAGCTTATCCTCGCGTCAACGCGGATGCGAGCGAATCCGACTAAGTATAAGCTCGCACCATCCATGTTTTGCTGAGAGAAACGTTGTACAACGATGATGCCAAAAGGCAACATGAAACGGACAACAAAAACCGCGACAGCAAGATTGAGTTCGTTCAAGATCCAAACGTTCATGGGAAGCCCGCATTCCAGGAAAGAAGTGAAACAATCATTCCATCACCAACAATCGCAACTATGCAAGGAAAAATGGAGGGAAACGACCACGCGTACCAGCGTAAGGACGTAAAGGTCGCGTATGCGACATTCACTTATCATCCCTTCCCATATCACACAACTTACTTGAGATCATTCATATATACCACAGAAAAAACAAACAATTCGAAAACATGAATTTCAAAGAATAAAAAATATTATTCCTAAAAAATTACCCTTTCAAGAATTCATCAGCCAATTTTTCCCAGCCACATAAGTCAAGCATTATCTTGGTCCTTTCCTCAAAATCTAAATGTAAGTATCAACATGTTTATCAACGTCAATGTTTATCTCCAT
>SZWC01002350.1:104284-115241 GCA_023375785.1 Penium margaritaceum | reverse complement strand
AGAGCGAACCTACGATGCCCCTCTACGGCGGAGTCTTAAAGGCGACCAAACCTGAAACAATGAGGAACGCATGAAATTTACGAGGGGTCTGTGTAGAAACATTTTGGACGCCCTCTTTCACGAAATTTTCTCATGGAAGAGAAGAACCCGTCGACTCAGGGACGGTTGTGTTTTGTCTTTTCCCCGAACGTCTCGAGAGGAAGGTTAGCCGAGGAATTTGCCATGGAAGCGCCGACCACCTCCTCGGCTTTCGCACGTGCTGACGGCGGATGGGCGGCAGCACCCTCACTTTCTCTAAGACCGTGCCATCGTCTTCTTTCCGAGGTTTCCACGTCATCCGAGTTCTCCATAATCGATTATGCCGGTGGTAGCCGGCAAGACAAGAGTGATTCCTTCCTTGGGTCAGAGGGAGTTTTGCGGCGGTTGCTTGCGGCGGGAAAGAGCTGACTTTGGAAGAATTTGGGGCTGCGGCCAAGCTTTTCTCGGATAGAACAGCGAAAATCCTGCGTTCTGTTTCCAGAANCTTCTTTACGATTGCGGCACGTGGTGCATAATGAGTCCTGCAGGTTTTCGATGTCGTTTTGTGCGAACTTTCCTCCCTTTGAGACCGATCAATAGTTTCCCTCTGAAAGTTTGAAATGGTGCGTTGTTAGGAGCCTCGACGAGGCGATGGTTAAGATCGCACCATCTACGTTGGCAAAACTTAGCTCGCACCTTTGTCGTTATTTTCCTACAAGCTCGCACCATCTATGTCTTCGCTGATGACCAACTACGGAGACCTATAAGGAGACAACTGCAAGAAAACTATTCGCCAGCCACATAATCGTTTGAAAGTCGTTTCGATTATACAATTAAATTTTCCACAAAATCCAATATCGATCGAGCAGGCATTCAAGCTGAAATCCATGGCCCTGCTGCACCAAAGTATGCGTGGAAACAGAGAAAACCAGCATAAATTTTATAAGTTTTATTATCATCAACATTTCAAATGGAAAATTGTCAGACGGTTCATCGGGGAAAAGTTTTGTGAACGGGTACCTTCGAGTGCCTTTCGCAATCTTTCGCACACACGAGGCAGTAAGCAACCGCCGTTCTAGGGGTGGCCAACAAACCTCTTTCCTCAGAGTGTCGTCGGGTCATAAACTTTGTCCAGTCTATGTGATGGCTGATATTTTAACATCGTAATTCTGGGCAATCTAGGTGCTTGTCAAACCGAAAACGCTCAAAGAGAAACATTCAAGGATAGGGCCTCGACAACGTTTGAGCTCATCGTATCCGATTCCCCTGTGAATGCATTGGTTCCCTTCCGAGGAAACATCCGCCATGGGCGCGATGAGACAAACAGCATTTGTTCGCGGTGAAAATACCAGCTCCCCTCTCACCCGTGACCCACATNCGATTATGCCGGTGGTAGCCGGCAAGACAAGAGTGATTCCTTCCTTGGGTCAGAGGGAGTTTTGCGGCGGTTGCTTGCGGCGGGAAAGAGCTGACTTTGGAAGAATTTGGGGCTGCGGCCAAGCTTTTCTCGGATAGAACAGCGAAAATCCTGCGTTTTGTTTCCAGAAAATCGCTAATCCCAACTACTCTACCCAGTCACAGAAAACGCAGGAGTAATCACGGGGTGATATATTCGGTCTCTTGCACCCTCAACCCCATTCGTTTTTGGGGAAAGGAGTTGCGGTTAGATTGACACATCATCGGACGCGTGACTCTATAGGTTGCGTTTCCTTAAGAAAACGGAATCTACTTTTGGGCCCCGTTCGACCGATTGTACAAACACAATTCATGAAGATGCCGTTGGATTCCAACCGCATTCCAATGAATTGGATTCCAATGAATTCCAAGGCATCGTCTGTCGTTCGATGTCCTCTGAGGTGGNCCCCCCCTCCCCCCCCTCACCTCTCACAGCCCACCTGCCCAACCACCTGCCCGCCAATCGAGGCCCTCGTGATTGAGGGCCGCAATGGAACGGGCGGCCGTTGACCAGACAAGACGCGGGGAGAGGGGGGGTGGGGAGGAGAGGGGGGTGGTTGTTGGTTTTTGCGCTCATTGTGCTCTGTTGTGTCCTCCCGGCTTGTGTACATCGACGTGCAGATGACTGACGGCGAGACTCGACGCTGATGGAGTGTCGTCCGGTGGAGCCGACGCACGCTGAGGTCGTCCCGCAGTTTGCTGGAGCCTCCTCTCTCCGGCGACGTGTTCAGCTCCATTGGCAGGCCTCCTCGGCGGTCGGGCTGCCTGTAGTCACTGCCACCGCAGTCGTTGTCTGCATGTGTCCAGCGCGTCCTGTCGTGCCTGCGTCGTCATGCGCTGCCTAGGGTCCATGTTGCATGGCCCTGTTCGGCAGCATAAACCATCGTGGGCACTACCAGGGTTCAGGCTGCCATAACTCCTCGCTACTATTTTTCTAGCTGATTCTGACCGCACGGCTGCGTTTGCAGCGTCGGTATTATGGTATGGTCCAGTTTTCAGGCAAAACGCACGACGCCCGAGTTTTGGGCTATCGGCCGTTTGGCAGGCCTCACCGAGAAAAACCTGCCAGCCTGAAAATAGCTATTTTCTGATAGGCTGATGAACTGAGTAACAAGCTCTACAGAGCTGGGGGGGGGGGGGCTAGAACTTGGAGGGGTCCCCCATTGCTGTTCATTCTTGATTGCTAACCAGTTACTATCAGTTTCCAGCTGCTTTCTGGCGCTAACACTGGCGCGCGCACTTCTGAGTAACAAACCCAGAGCTTCCGGACTTAGACTCTAGAGCAACAGATTGAGGGGGCAGCTGACTTAAGCAACGAGCGTGGAACCCCGCACGTTGCATCAACAACGCTACTGCCCCAACCTGCTGCCTAGTTTCTTTCTTGGTATCAGAGCCAGAGCGCAGCAGCAGCAGCAGCATACTGACGTACAGGTGCCAGACAACGCCGGCGGACTTCCATACGCGCCAGTGCAGGGGAAATGCTGCCGGATTTTTTCCGGCAGCATTGACCCGCCTTGTGGCGGCGTCAAGAATTTTCCCACGGCCATTGGGCCAGGGGAAATGCTGCCGGATTTTTTCCGGCAGCATTGACCCCCACGCTGGACGCAAGGTAGTGAGCGGCCAACCACGTCAGGCCCCTGCTGACGACGACGCAAGACAGCGACGTCCTCAGGTGTGACTGATAGCAGCAGCCAGCAGCAGCAACAGCAGCTTGCCGCGGCAGCGAGCAGTGGCAGCAGCGGCCAGTAGAAGCAGCATATAGCAGCGGCAAGCAGCAGCTGCAGCCCGCAGCAGCAGCTGCCGGCAGCAGCAGGTGCTCGCAGCAGCAAGCAGCAGCAGCAGGTGGCGGCAGCAGCAGCAGCCGGCTGCAGCAACTCGCAGCAGCTGCAGCTGCAATAGCTCGCAGCAGCTGCAGCTGCAGCAGCCCGCGACAGCAGCTGCTGCAACTGCGAGCTGCCAGCTGCTCGCAGCGAGCAGCGAGCAGCCAGCCGCTCGTAGTGAGCAGCCAGCTACTCGCTGCGAGCAACCAGCTGCTCGCAGCGAGCAGCGTGCATCGAGCTGCTCGCTGCGAGCAGGGAGCAGCGAGCTGCTCGCTGCGAGGAGCTCGCAACGAGCAAGCAAAATCGAAAAGAAAAAAAAAACGGGGACCCCCCCCACCCGATCTGTCCCTCTGTTAAGGAGCAACAGCAGCAGCAGCAGCAGCAACAGCAGCTGCAGTAGCAGCAGCAGCAGTAGCAGCAGCAGTAGTAGCAGCAACGGCAGTAGCAGCAGCTGTAGCAGCAGCAGCTGCTGCAGCTACAGCAGCAGTAGCAGCAGCAACAACGGCAGTAGCAGCAGCTGCAGTAGCAGCAGGAGCAGCAATAGCAGCAGTTGTAGTAGCAGCAGCAGCACTACAGTAGCAGCAGGAGCAGCACAGCAGCAGTAGTAGCAGCAGTAGCAGCAGCAACATCAGCAGCAGCAACAGCAGCAGCAGCTGCAGCAGCGGCAGCAGCAGCGGCAGTAGCAGCAGTAGCAGCTGCTACAGCAGCAGCATCAACAGGAGCGGCTGCAGCAACCATTGCTGACGTCAGCGGCTGTCCGCTGACGTCACTACTGACGTCATCAACCACATACACAAAAAAAGGGAAAAAACCAGGACACCAGGGGACTCTGCTGACGTCTGCCATCCTTGGCAGACGTCACTGCTGACACCAGTAGCACACACCCAACAACAAAGGACACAAACAAAAACAAAAAACATGGCTTGGGACACACCATGGCTGACTCTCACGAGGCAGAGGGGTCCTCCTCTGCGGGGGGGACCCCTACCTCCCCTTTCTTGCGGCGCCTGTAGCAGCAAGAGCGTCACCAGCGGCAGCAGCCGCCACTGCACCAGCAGCAGCAGCAGCAACAACAGCAGCGGCAACCGCAGCAGCTGCAGCAGCAGCACCAGTCGCCGCAACAGCAGCAGCGGCTGCAACAGCAGCAACAGCAGCAGCCGCTACACCAGCAGCAGCAGCAACAACAGTAGGGGCAGCAGCAGCAGCAGCAACAGCAACCGCTGCAATAGCAACAGCAGCAACAACAGCTGTAGCAACAGCAGCGACTGCCACTGCAGCAGCAGCAACAGCAGTAGCGGCATCAGTAGCAGCAGCAACAACAGCCGCTGGAGCCACAACAGCCCACTGGTGTCGTCGGCGACGACCCTGATCCCATCGTGGCTCTTCAGCACCAGCTCGCCGCCTTGACGCAACAGCTTGCCGCGCTACAGCCACCAGCCTCCCAGCCTGCCACCAGTGTGCTGCCGTCATTTGTCCTTCCAGGACACGCCAGCCCGGCTGTGTTAGCTGCCACATATTACCTGGCATAGCAACAGACTCAGCGCCAGTGGCAGACAGTGACCTCCGTCCTTGGCCCCACTCTGGGTGCCGGTCGCAGGCAGAAGGACTTTGAGACGCCGTCGCCGCCGCTTTAGGCCGGCGAGCAGTTCCGGAGCTGGGAACTCAGCTTCCGGATCTAGGCGCAAGGTGAGGGTCTCTGGATGTACTACACCCTCCCTTATGACTCCACCCAGGCCGACCAGCTGTATGACGCTGGTCGCGCCGTTCGTGCCTTAGTCCCAGACGCTCCTCCGGCGTCCCGCCTGGCCCTCGAGCCTTTCCTCGGCGACTTCACCACTGACGTCCCTCCAAACCCTGCCGCCGCCTGGCATGTCCTCACCAGGCCCCATTGCCTGTCCAGCGACGCTGAGATCAATCGCCTACTCCGGGTTTTCAACTCCCTACACATGGGGGAGACCGAGACGGTCACTGCCTACTGGCAGCGGGCAGAGGACATCCTTCGACGTCTCGGCACATCCGCTCCGCCCCCTCTGTCCGCGCTTCTCATCATCAAGCGCGACGCCACCAGCGCGTACGCGGACGTCTTCGTGCATTACCCCCAAGACGTCCTCTCCACCATAGCCGCCCAGGGCACCCTCATGCCCTGGGCATACGAGCTCTTCCTCCGTGTTGAGGAAGCTCGACAGGAGTCCCAGCTCCATCGCATGGAGGCGCTTGCATCCCCTGCCGTCGCCTCCCCTGCTGGTGCCTCCGTCCCCGTCGCTTCACCTGCCGTTGCCTCCGTGGCCATCGCCTCCCCCGCCGCAGCTACCTCATCGTCGTCGGGAACGAAGAAGAAGCGCAGGAACAGAAAAGGCAAGGGTCCGTCGCAACAGCAGCAGCAGCAGTCGTCGACCGGATCCAGCGGTGAGGGCGCGGTCTGCCACAATTGTGGTCGGCCTGGACACGGGTGGTACACATGCCCTCTGCCGACGGATGAGGCCCGCGTCATCGCCACCCTGCGACGCCAGCGGGAGCGCCGTCTCGCCTCTGCAGCCGTCGCTACTGCTGACACTTCGACCTCGTCCAGCAGCTCGGCCGCTCCGATAGTTTCGCCTGTCCTACAGACGCCCCCGCAGCAGCAGTACTACTCCCAGCTATCGGCGCTTCCGCTTCCTTCGCCGGCCCAGTCCTCTTACTACCCGGGCTCCGGCGCTGTGACTCCGTACTCGGCCTACATTCCCGGGTCATCCTCCCATGAGCGTCAGCTGGAGTAGTACATCGCGCTCCAGCTTGGCCTGCCTCGCCCTCCTCCCCAGGGAAGTGCGATTTGCGTCACTTCTTGCCCTCCTGCCTAGCCCTGCATGACTGAGTCTGAGCTGCGGTCCTGTCCTGTCTCTTCATCTGTCTCGTCGTCTCCTGTGGTCTCCTCCACCCCACTCCTTGACGATATTGCGTGGCTTGACGATTGGCAGTCTCGTTTCGCGCCCCCTTCCACCGTGTCCGCGTCCCTTGCTTGCTGTCATGTGACCGTCAGCGATCTGGCGACCCCTGTCCAGGACCCTGCTGAGACCTGGATCATCGACTCCGGGGCCACGCATCACATGACGGCCTCTCGCGAGGCCTTCAGTATGCTTGGCCCTGTCGGCGATGTCTCCGGTGTCCGAACGGGCTCCGGACAGGTGTTACCGGTCCGTGGTGTTGGTGTGGTTCGTTTCCGTGGTCCTGCCNCCTTCCACCGCGTCCGCGTCCCTTGCTTGCTGTCATGTGACCGTCAGCGATCTGGCGACCCCTGTCCAGGACCCTGCTGAGACCTGGATCATCGACTCCGGGGCCACGCATCACATGACGGCCTCTCGCGAGGCCTTCAGTATGCTTTGCCCTGTCGGCGATGTCTCCGGTGTCCGAACGGGCTCCGAACAGGTGTTACCAGTCTGTGGTGTTGGCGTGGTTCGTTTCCGTGGTCCTGCCGGTGACGTTTTTTAGACCGATGTTCTCTTCGTCCCTGGTCTCGAGCTCAGCCTCCTTTCCGTGACTGCCCTTGACCGCATGAGCATGGACGTTGTGCAAGCGCGTGGTGTTGGCACTGTGTCGTTGCGTCCGTCTGGTCTTGTCATCCTGCATGCCACCGCCCGTGGCAACCTGTGGCATGTCCCTCGCCTCTCCTCTTCTTCTCCCGTCTCTGCCTCGTCGGCTGCCACAGGCCATGTTTTCGTGACCAGTACGCTTTCTCCTCAGCACACCCGCCTCTTGCACCGCTGCCTTTGTCACGTCCATTCCGCCGCCATAGACAGCATGCTCCGCACCCAGCCGGCCAAGGGCCTTGACCCGGAGACTTTCCCTCTCCCGTGCCCCACTGAGTGCATTGATTGCGCTCAGGGGAAGATGCATCGATCCACGTACCCCTTGTCTTCCTCCCGTGCGTCCGCCCCTCTCGACCTGGTCCACTCGGACGTCATGGGCTCTCTCCCCACCGCGTCTGTCGGGGAACATGGCCGCTATGTCCTCACCCTCACGGACGACTATTCCCGCTACCGCTGGGTGTTCTGCCTCCGGCAGAAGAGCGATGTCGCTCGGGCCGTTCAAGACTGGCTCGTCCTTGCGGAACGCGTGTGTGGCCGCCCTCTTCGCCGCTTTCGCTCCGATCGCGGCGGCGAATACATGGGCAAGGCCATGGCCTTTCTCGCCTCCCGCGGCATCCACCATGAAACGTCTGCACCCTACACACCCGCCCAGAACGGCGTCTTCGAGCGCTGGAACTGCACCATGGCCGACGCCGTCCGCACCATGCGCGTTGAGTCCGGTCTGTCCGATGGCTTCTCTTTTGATGCCATGGCCTACATGACCTGGGTCTGGAACCGGATTCCCCACGGTCCTCTTCCCTGCCAGTCCACACCCTACCAGCACTGGTGCGGTCGGCGCGCTGACCTCCGCCCGGCTCGCGTCTGGGGCTGCGTCGCCATTGTGTGGCTGCCCGCCCCACAACAGGGCGGCAAGCTAGCCTCGCGCGGCCGCCCCTGCACCTTCCTCGGTGTGTCTCGTCAGTCCAAGGCCAGGCGGTTCTGGGACCCGTCTCGGCACTACATCGTCGAGTCCCGCGATGCCATCTTCTTCGAGGACTTGTTTCCCCGCGACCTCATCCGCTCCGGCTCATCCGTGTCCGTCCCGTCGCGGGGGGAAGTGGTGAGTCTGTCCTCCGTCCTGTCGTTTCCGGATGACACAACACTCCGTCCCTCTACGCCGGCAGCCCCAGTTGCGTCCACTGGCCCTTCCGGGCCAGCAGCCCCAGTCGCGTCCGCTGGCCCCTCCGGGCCAGCAGCCCCAGTTGCGTCCACTGGCCCCTCCGGGCCAGCAGCCCCAGTCGCGTCCGCTGGCCCTTCCGGGCCAGCAGCCCCAGTCGCGTCCGCTGGCCCCTCCGGGCCAGCAGCCCCAGTCGCGTCCGCTGGCCCCTCCAGGCCAGCAGCCTCAGTCGCGTCCGCTGGCCCCTCCGGGCCAGCAGCCCCAGTCGCGTCCACTGGCCCCTCCGGGCCAGCAGCCCCAGTCGAGTCTGCTGGCCCCTTCGGGCCAGTAGCCCCAGTCACGTCCGCTGGCCCCTCCAGGCCAGCAGCCCCAGTCGCGTCCGCTGGCCCCTCCGGGCCAGCAGCCCCAGTCGCGTCCGCTGGCTCCTCCGCGCCAGGCGTCCCGTCCGCCTCTGTTGGCCCGTCGGACTCAGTGCCATCTCCTGCCCGGTCGCGCTACACGCGTGGCCCAGGCGGCAGCCTCCGACCTCGGCCGATAGTGCAGACCGTCGCACCGCGTCCTGTGGCGCCTCGACCCCCTGTGGCTCCACGTGTCTCCTCCACTCCCTCGGTCGTGAGTGGGGACCCGGGCACGAAGGCTCTCGGCCTGACCACCTCGGCCATCATCTCTGACCTTCACCCGGGCTCTGCACTGGGCTACGCCATGCTTCATCACGAGCATCGGCATGCTGTCATGGCTGCACTCGCCCGTATCCCACCTGGAGCTCGTGATGCACACGCCCTCTCCGTCCGGTCCACAGCACGCCCGGAGGACCCAGCCACCCTACGCGAGGCTCGAGCTTCTTCTGAGGCCGCTCATTGGGATGCCGCCTGCGCTGAGGAGCTTGCTGCTATCCGGCAACACCACGTGTATGACCTCGTTGACCTCCCTCCGATCGGAAGGCCATTGACGCCAAGTGGGTCCTTCGGCGCCAGTGGAAGCCTGACGGGTCCTTGGACAAGTACAAGGCCCGCCTCACAGCAAAGGGGTTTGCTCAGGTCCCTGGAGTCGATTACGACCAGATCTTTGCCCCTGTCCGTCGGTTCTCCACTAGCCAGGCGCTCTTCAGCCTGGTTGCACAGCATGGTTGGGAGCTGCATCAGATGGACGTGAGCAACACGTTCCTCCATGGCTCACTGGAGGGTGAGGAGCTCTACATGGTGCAGCCCCCAGGCTTCGATGACGGTACTGGGAGAGTCTGGCGGCTGCGGAAGGCCCTCTATGGTCTGAAGCAGTCGCCTCGGTGCTGGAACCAGGAGATCAGCAGCACACTTCTCTGTGGCGGCCTCCAGCGCAGCACCGCTGACCCCGCACTCTTTCTCAGCCCACGAGGTCAGACCTTCGCCGCAGTTCTGGTATACGTTGACGATCTCCTCATTACGTCGCCAGACACGGCCGCCATCCAGCGTGTCAAGGACTTGCTACACGCCGCCTACCACATGAAGGATCTTGGGTCTGCCCAAGTCTTCCTGGGCATGGAGCTCGAGCGTGATCCCTCCCAGGGCATCCTACACGTCCACCTGGGTGCCTATGTGCAGATCCTGTCAGCTCGCTTCGCCGAGGACCTGCCCCTCGTGTCCAGCGCATCCTCACCCATGTCGCCCGATGGCCAGGTGAAGCTGAAGAGTCCTGACCCAGCTGTTGTGGGGGAGCCAGTTGATGTGACCACATATCTGCGGATCATCGGGTCACTGATGTTCCTGGCGACGACGACGCGTCCAGACATCGCGTTCGCCGTCAACCTCCTGGCCCAGTTCTCTCAGGATCCGCATCACCTCCACTACGAGGCCACAATCCGAGTGCTGCGCTATGTCATCTCGACCCCTCGGCGAGGTCTCATGTTCCGCCGCCAGCCGTCCGTCGTCGTTGTGGGCTACACCAACAGCGACTGGGCCGGTAGTCCAGACGGTAAGAGTCGCACAGGCTGGATCTTCCTGATCGGTGGCACAGCTGTGTCCTGGCGCAGTGGCAAGCAGGGGTGCATTGCACGCAGCACTGCTCAGGCTCAGTACGTGGCCCTTGGCTCAGGCGCGTGTGAGAGTGTGTGGTTGCGTCGTCTGTTGTCCGAGTTGCATCAATCTGTCGCATCCATCACTTTGCATTGTGACAATGAGAGTGCCATGGCCATTGCAGACAATGACGGTGTGCATCACACTCGCACAAAGCACATCCATGTTGAGTACCACTATGTGCGTTCGTTGTTGCACGACGGCAGCATCAACATCGTGTGGGTTGAGACAGCACGGCAGCTGGCTGACTTCCTGACCAAGGCACTGAAGCGAGACTCGTTTACGAAGGCTGTGAGTTTAGTCGGCGTGCGTCCGTGACTTGCCCTCTTTGTCTTTGCCTGCGCTTCTGCGTGTCCTGGGGGAGTCTGTGTGTTGACCGTGTCTCTGCCCGCCCATGTGCACTACGCATGCGAGTCATGGGGGAGTGTTGGCTTTTGCGCTCATTGTGCTCTGTTGTGTCCTCCCGGCTTGTGTACATCGGCGTGCAGATGACTGACGGCGAGACTCGACGCTGATGGAGTGTCGTCCGGTGGAGCCGACGCACGCTGAGGTCGTCCCGCAGTTCGCTGGAGCCTCCTCTCTCCGGCAACGTGTTCAGCTCCATCGGCAGGCCTCCTCAGCGGCCGCGCTGCCTGCAGTCACTGCCACCGCATTCGCTGTCTGCATGCGTCCAGCGCGTCCTCTCGTGCCTGCGTCCTCATGCGTTGCCTAGGGTCCATGTTGCATGTTGCATGGCCCTGTTTGGCAGCATAAACCATCGTGGGCACTGCCTGGGTTCAGGCTGCCATAACTCCTCGCTACTGATTTTCTAGCTGATTTTGACCGCACGGCTGCGTTTGCAACGTTGGTATTAGAGTATGGTCCAATTTTCAGGCAAAACGGACGACGCCCGGGTTT
>SZWC01002350.1:93180-104202 GCA_023375785.1 Penium margaritaceum | reverse complement strand
TTTCAGGCAAAACGGACGACGCCCGGGTTTTGGGCTGTCGGCCATTTGGCAGGCCTCACCGAGAAAACCTGCCAGCCTGAAATTAGCTATTTTATGATTGGCTGATGAACTGAGTAACAAGCTCTACAGAGCTGCGGGGGGCTAGAACTTGGAGGGGTCCCCCATTGCTGTTCATTCTTGATTGGTAATCAGTTACTATTAGTTTCCAGCTGCTTTCTGGCGCTAACACTTGCGCGCGCACTTCTGAGTAGCAAACCCAGAGCTTCCAGACTTAGACTTTAGAGCAGCAGACTGAGGGGGCAGCTGACTTAAGCAACGAGCGTGGAAGCCCGCACGCTGCATCAACAACGCTGCTGCCCCAACCTGCTGCCTAGTTTCTTCCTGTGGTTGCCAGAGACTCTAGCCGACGAGCATCCGTGAGAATCCCCACTCCATCAGTTGGGAGTCAAAAAATCCCTTTTGTTTTATTCTACATTCTTTTCAACTTTACACCTGTTTTTTTGCACATCCTCATACTGCTCTGTTGTCTCCTCCCGGCTTGTGTACACCGGCGTGCAGATAACTGACGGCGAAACTCGACGCTGCTGGAGTGTCGTATAGTGGAGCCGACGCACGCTGAGGCCTACATGCCGTTCGCTACAGCCTCCTCTCTCCAGCGACGTGCTCAGCTCCATCGGCAGGCCTCCTCGGCAGTCGGGCCGCCAGAGGTCACTGCCATCGTAGAAGCTGTCTGCATGCGTTAGGCGTTGGATGTGACTGTACCGTTGCGTTTGCAGCGTCATGATCTGCCTAGGGTCCATGTCTCATGTTGCGTTGCACTGTTTGGCATCATGGACCAATGGAGGCACTGCCTGGGTTCAAGCAACCACAACTCTTTGATGTTATTGTTCTAGCTAAATCTGACCGCACGACGGCGTTTGCAGCGTCAGTATTATGGTATGGTCCATTTTTTAGGCAAAACGGACGACACCCGGGTTTTGGGTTGTCGACCGTCTGGCAAGGCTTGCCGAGAAAACCTTGCTTGCGAGAAAATAGGGCACTTTGACCTCGAAGCCCTGGTTACTTGCGCGGTTAGATGAAGGGACCCGTTTCACTATCTGACCAACCCTTCGGCCTCGCCGGCCGATCTGACCAACCAGAGGGCCCGGTTGGCAAATGTCGACAACCTCAGCGCCCATCGTCCATTTACTGTCAGTATCGAGCTCGATTCGTCGTCACCGGCCTGGATTCACCCATGACAGTCAGAAGGTAGCAAAAACTCTCAGGTGTAGTCGGGGTCATTGGGTTGATTGTCGAGCGATGCGTGTTGTGTCATGTCGTGAGTGGTCGGACTCAAGAACCTCTGCTGAAAATTCAGGGGGCTTTGTGGATCACCAATGAAGATAAGAGATGCATCTTTATAAACTGAGATATGTCTTGATGCGTTGAGAAGTCGATCGAAAGGTTGTGACACTTCTGTCGATGATTCTTGAAACTGGTTGGAGTTGTGAGAAAGTGCATGCAGGTTCGCCGGAGGGCGAGGGCAGTTGGCTGTATCACCCTTGGCCATCGGAGTGAAAGTTGAGGTCTGGACTCGCAGTGGGCTACTTATGTAATGACATAAATGCCTACTCAAAAGTATTAGGGACTCATGTACGTCTAGTACGTAACAGTTTCTTCCTTATCAAAAATCTAGCCTACTTCTCTGCGTGAATAGAAAAACTATCTCTTTTTCTTTTTTTGCTTTATCATGTCCTACTAAAATCAGTATCATTACAATCTTAGCCACGCTGAACATCTGTTGGAATATTCCATGACATATGAGAAGTAAGGTATGAATCCTATAGTTTCTCACAAGAGTAGGCATGTCATAAAACCTATAGGGGATGAGGAAACCCATCACTCAATACATGTGAATATGAGTTTTAAAGTTTTATGATAAAATTCTGATACACAAAAGGAAGTCATATTCAACATTCAATGTTCAACATGACTTTGATAGTAGAAATACAAGTTTTGTTTCATCGTGTGATATAATTGGAAATAATCTCAGTATCGGCTTGTCTTATCCACACAAATAAGTTTTGTAGAAGTTTAAAGGTGTAAGTTAATAGGTTCTTTAGTGAGATAGATCTAGACATGGTCATGAATGGCTTTGAGGGATTTAAAAAATGAGGTAGTATACATAATTATTCCCTAGAGGAAGGGATCATGTTCCAATGTCTGACAAAATTCTTGTGCCGATGCTAAATTGTTCATATGTATCGGCAAAGTGAGATTCATACATGTATTAACACATTATGATTTCATCTTAACTCTTATCTCAAATCTATTAGAGGGATGTACAACAACAGCAAGGACACAAACATCATGCCAAACTGACACCATCGCATGCAATTGTCCACACTACGATCTATCATAGTGCAATAACCGTATTTGTACATGCCCATGGCCGAAAAGAAAAAGAACGTGCAACAACATCCAAAAGCACAACAAAAATCAAAGAAATACTCCACAATTCCAAAGAAAAGCTCAAGAATCGAGCCATGGTTGGCTTTGTTGCTAATTATTGGGTTATCATGGCCACCAACTCACGCCAATGGTCCATGCCATTGCCGTCCGGCGACAATGGCAAGTGAACCCTGATCCTAACACTGTTGGCATTCATGGAATTTTTTTAAATAGATAAGACCTAATATTTGAAGTCGTTTGTTGCATTTCAACCGTGGATGCCGAAGCGTCTATGTGAAAATGAGGCATTAAATTCATAAAAAATGAAGAGCCAACCATACATCTCAACACACACTGACCAAAAGGTGCTTGGAATGTTTTGATCATGCTATAGATTGTTGGTGTTTCCATCCAATGTTTACTAGTTGCACCGGTGTTTTGGAACCTTCACGCTGATTTTTGTATGAATACATGGAAAGAAAGCAGTGTTACATGTTACACCAACATAATTTTTAGAAGTTCACATAATGTGTTTCGTACCAGACATACACTATTCCCTAACTTCCCTCACCTCTAGTGAATCTTCCCGAACCATCTAAAAACTTTGACCACTCTCGCAAATCTATGACAGGAGTATCACAACCTTTCGGTCAACTTGTCGACGCACCGAGAAGAATCTATTATTATTAAGATGCATCTCCCACCTTCATCATCGATCCTAGAAGCCCCCCAACTTCTCAGCGGAGCTTCTTGAATCCAACCACTCACGACGCCACTCCATAAGCGTCGCTTTGCAATCGACCCGATGACGTGACTATGTCTCAGTCGTAACTCGAAACTTGTATGTATACAGAAGTTTGATCATTTCGACACTTGTCATCGAATTACACTTACCGGTAATTGTAAATTGCTCAAGTGTCCCAAATTCTAATCATGTTCTGCCTCACAACTTCTACCTATTCACCATCTACGCTCCGTTTGGCATAACACTTGTCATTAGAGCGCAGCGATGCCGAAGAGGCATCCAAATATTTTGCCCATCTGGAAGACTATGTCACACAAGCTGTCTATGAATCTCGTACGTCAAGACCTCGCAGACTTTGCGACTACAACGTGTGGCGAGCGAGCGCAACCAACAACCAGCAGCGGATCTTTGGCGACGACTTTGGCGATGGAGGAGCAAAACATGCCTATGCAAACGATCCGTGAATTGACAGAAAAAACTGGTGTAGCATGCTATGTGCCAGCTGGATCGACCCCTACGGGACCGGAGACCAATCGGTTCACAGATCCAGCGGCAGTAAACCAGCCACCCCTAAAAACATCCTCAACGACAGCAACAAGAATGACAGGTGGATGATGTGCTCAGATCAACTATGAACTGGAAAACCGAATCTTTGTGCTTGAGGGGATCAACAACCATTTGCTCCAATAACTCAATGTTGCGAAGGAGGATCTTTGCAATGCAAGCGCACGGGAAGCAGTGCTCATCGAGAAAAATTCTCAACTCTCCACTAAACCCAAAATTCTTGTGGATCCACATGAACCGTTCGATCCTGCAAACTCTAAAGGACCGACAAATTGATGTCGCTGATGAGTTTGGAGGTGTACTTCACCACTGCTTAGGTCAACAAAGAACAGAGAATACTGACCTCATAGCCGTGATTTTGCGTGGCATGGCGCTAAGTTGGTAGTCAAAATTAAAGACCATCCAACGGTTGTAGGAGATAGGCGGGGTTTCATCAACGGTCAACGACACTCGTCAAAAATTGCCTATCGCAGGCGTTCTACCCTTGGAGCAGATCAATCCAAAGCGACAAGATGCGCTGACGACACTAATCAATTGGAACAAATTCTTGCGCGTGATGCTTGCACGATTTGGACTACTGAACAAAAAATCGAACGTACGGTACAAGCACTAGTGTCTCCGTTAGTAGTGTAGCGTGGCAGAGTATACGTAGAGATTCTGCGAGATCATCATTGGTGAAGTCATCGCCCCCAAGAAACTCTTTTTTCACTATAACAATGCCCTCAAGCAAGATATCCGGTGAGCAATTGCTATTTTCAGCATCCAAAATCACTTGCCGCCGATGATCACAGGAGTAGAAAGGATTGACAATGGTGAGTACAATGCTCGGATCCAAGAATCCTACAGAAAGTAACCTCCCAACCACAATGGAAACAGAAGAAGCCAGTTGGGGGACTCCTCGACTCCGATGGATGTGGACACCGTTGACCAGAGAGACATGCAAACTTGCTACAACCATGGAAAAGTAAGGCACATTGCTCGCAACTGTGAGAGCAAGCAACAGGCCAAAAAGGGTGGGAAGTTGCAAAAAATGAGTCAGGAAATGGCAAAGGGTAGGAGTGAAAGGCGGAACTCTTGTCCACAGGGAGCGATCTGCGCCAAATGATTGCCTATTTTGATTGGTCTCCAATGCCGCAAAGGATTTATGAGATTGTAAAGTTTGACGAGGGGTACAAGAACGACCAACCGGCGATAGTGCTAAAAGTCCAGTCTTGAGAATGCAAGAGTCACAGAACAATACCGGCATTATTGGATGGAGGAGCATCTCATAGTTTCGGAGAGAATGACATAGTTCGCAATCTGGGTTTATTTTTTAAACTAGGGGTTTTTGAGGAAAAAACCGTCGATGGGCGATTGCAAATGCGGACACTCCAAGAACCACTACGACTTCAAGTGGGAGATCTATGGGATGTAAAGGTCCGGAAGTCTTGTCTAATGAGTGACCAAAAAATAATTCTTGGACGAGATTTCTTGTACCGACACAATCTACAAGTCGACTAGAGCTCTAGCGACATCTACGTGAACCGTAATGTGCCTCTGAATACTCAACATATTCAATTCTCCGTGCATGGTTCCTTGTTAAAGTTTATCCCCAAGTGTTACACCAAGTGGAACGTGGGTGGTTTATAGGGGCGAGGTGTGGAACAATAGATGTTTTGAGGAATTGGAACAAATGAATGATTTGTATTATGTAGGAAGTGTCCTTTGATGACAAGTGTCAAACAATTCCAACACATATGCATGATGACAAGAACCATTGGGTCCTTGATGCTCAAGTAGAGGGAGGGATGCTTGTGAGAGGTTGCGTCGTGAGTGGTTACTTCATGAAGCTCCACCAAGAAGTCGAGAGGCTTTGAGAATATCGAGGTGCGGTTTTATGAAAGTCTAGTACCAACGAGAAGTTGACTGAAGAGTAGCAAAACATCGATACGATTCGCTCACTTCTATCATTATGGATTGTGATTGAGGTTGTAAGAAACTTTTGGAATGGAACACCAGAGGTCAAGGCAGGTGGCCATATGCCCGTGGCTGATCAGCGTAAAAATCTTAAGGTTGATGTGCGGTGGGACATGAATGTAATGACAAAANTGGTTACTTCATGAAGCTCCACCAAGAAGTCGAGAGGCTTTGAGAATATCGATGTGTGGATTTATGAAAGTCTAGTACCAACGAGAAGTTGACTGAAGAGTAGCAAAACATTGATACGATTCGCTACACTTCTATGGACCATTATGGATTGTGATTGAGGTTGTAAGAAACTTTTGGAATGGAACACCAGAGGTCAAGGCAGGTGGCCATATGCCCGTGGCTGATCAGCGTAAAAATCTTAAGGTTGATGTGCGGTGGGACATGAATGTAATGACAAAAACACCCAATTGTAAGTTTTATGGACTCGTGTTCGTGAGGTACATAATACTTCCGCACCCTTTAATAGCAACATCCTGGTGCATCAGTAGACACAGGCCGGTGATGGTAATAGTAGTTTTTGATCAGGTGATTGACATTGCATAGGTTTTCATAGGACTCCCAGTTGTTGTGTGCGGCGTCGTGTCCGTGCCACTTGACCAAGTACTCGGTCGTTTTCCCACGACATTGATGTCTAAGGATGTATTCCATCACGTACTCTGCATCACCATCCTCTTGAATAGGAGGTGAGGGTGTGACGTCTCTGCTAGGGAAGTTTGTGCTGGGATCCCACTAGTGCTTAAGCTTGCTGAGTAAAATCCAGGGTGGATCGCCACACTTTCAGTCAGGCAAAGCTGAGCAATGACAGGGATTGCATTCATTCAATCTCAAAGAGTCCCAACCAGCGGGGTTTAAGCTTTCCAAAATCCTGTGATCAATGTTTGATGTTTGCGAGCTGAGAAGGACTAAATCACCAATGCCAAACACGTCATCAATGCGATGTTGGTCGGCCACTCCCTTCATAACAACTTGTGTTTTTGTGGAGTCTGTCGGGTTTCCTCCCATACAATACAAAAATCCCTACAATGGGTGTCCACCACGCCAAGGTCGCACTGGCTTTGTAGTGTTATGGTGGGGGGAGAAGTTTGCTGTGGACCACAACGAACGAAACATTTCCTGTTGTGGTGGAAGTGACGAAGTTGTATGCTTGTTCAATCATTGGCAGCTTGGCTCCCCAATCGGTACCGTGCAGCTCGCAGAAAGCACGGAGAAGTTGTTCGAGCGTCTAATTAGTCCGCTTGGTTTGGGCGTCGGTTTAGGGATGGAACACCGTTGATAGCGTGATCCTACTACCATAACGCGCCATTAACTCATATCAGAAACATCAAGTGAAGTGGCCATCTCTTTTGCAGATGATGGTACGTAGGACTCTATACTACCGTATGATCTGATTCAAGATCAGTCATAATGTCCCTTCTGCGGTGACGGTGGTTTTTTTTTTCTGATATGAATTCCGACAGTTTTGAAAATCTTTCCACCTATAGGTTGTGCTGATAGAAGATATCTCACCCGAGGATGACTTTGTGGTCCCTCATTGGGCAAGTCCTCTATGACATTTCGTTGTACTCATCTCTAACTTGCATTCAGAGAGGTTCACTAATTCAATGAATCTGTTGTCGTCCATTGACGAGGTTTTCTTCAGACACTCTTGGTTTTGTCTGTAAACATATCTTCCAAACAATGTTTTTGTCTATCAAGCTATGAGAAGCTCCCTTGTCTAGTAGTTTCGTGACAGTTCTCCAACGTTTACACCTCCTCGGTTGCACCCATTACCGTATTACCGGTTTGCTTTCCTTGTATTCCTCTTCCAACTTTTCCATCTTAGGAACCCTCGTCTGCCATGATATGAGCCGCTCACATGGACAATCAGTCATCATAAATGTTTCTGACTACACAGGAGGCTCGTTGTCTTCTCCTGTCCTTTGCTCTTTCTTGGCACTACATTTGTCTCTGCGGCTTACCCCTCTTTTTGGCTTGTTGATGCCGGTGTCAATCTTCATCGGAGACAAGGTTTCTGCCAACTTCGCCTTTCCCCTGTCACAGTAGGAATTGTGGCTTTAGGGTTGCCAGCCGTTGAATTCCTACATCCGAGCGTTGTAATCGGTGCTGTCGATGCGATCGGCTGTTGCGATCATTCGTAAAGGGTTGTCCTGGATGCCGGAGATGGTGATTGCTCACGAAATGTCTCACTTGAGGCCGTCATAGTAAGAGCAGAGTTTTTTGGGTGCATGGTCGTTGTCGGTGATGATGTCGCAAAAGCATTGTATACAATCTGTCATGCTAGACTCCTGACAAAAGCGTGGAAGCCGATACCGTGCGTTAGACTTCATGCTTTGTTTTCCAAAGCGGTTGAGTATGGTGCATGCAAAGTTGACCCATGATTCCAAAAGCATGAGGGAGTCGTACCTTGTCAGATGCATCTGCTCGAGAGGAGATACACTTGCAATTGACGTTGTGAGAGCGGCCGCATGAGCTGTTGGTCTAGCTCCGCCAGTCTCCTATTGCTGTTGGATGATCTTTTCATCAGACCACCAACTTTAAGCAATGTCATGCCAAAGCAAGGCTGCGAGGTCAATCTTCTTTCTGTCACTATTGACCTCAACAATGGTCAAGTACACTTCCAAACTTGTCATCCACATCCTGAGCATCACAATGTTTGAGTTATCAGGATCGAATGACTCACAAAGTGCCGATCGAATACTGACTTTACAGAAGAGTTGGAAATTCCTCTTGGTGAGCATAGCTTCTCCCACACGGGATATCCAGAACTCCTCCATCACCACGTTGAGTTGTTGGAGCAGATGGGTGTTGAGGCTCTCGAGTCCCAAGAGTTCATGGTACAAATCTTCATGAATGCGGGCATGTCGGAAGGTGCCTCCCATGTGCCAGATGTCCTCCTGACGGTAAGCGGCGGGGGCGAGGGGTTGGCCGAGCACGAGGTGTCTGTCGTCAGTTGGCCGTCAGGTTCGTCAATGCTATGCAAATCGTCACGAGGGTTAACATTGCCGTTTGGTTCGTCTGGAGAACATCAGTGTTTTTGTGTGCTTATGATCCTCCATTGCCAGAGTCACCGCCTAATTATTACTCATTGCCAGTTGCGCCTGCTATGTTCACCATTGTCGTCGTAAGGTCTGTGAGCTTCTGAACGGAAAAGATGCATTGAAGAATGGTGCAAGGTTTTTTCTTGGTAGTTAATGCGTTGGCTGCCCCTCCAGCACCGTTGTGCTCTATTACCAATTGTTGCACCAAGCGGAATGTGTGCCTTCGACAGAGATGAGGAGCATAGTAGTAGACAATTTGAGGAATTGAGACAAATGGATGATTTGTATTAGGGAGTATCCATACTTCAATGACAAGTGTCGATCAAGTTGAGCACATATGAACAATAACAAGAATTGCAATGAGGCATATGTTGGGTCCTTGACACTTGAGCCAAGGGATGAGTGCGAGGTTGCTCCTTGAGTGGCCACTTTGAGAAGCCCCACCAAGAAGTTGAGGGCTTCGAGAATATCGAGACGCGGTTTACAAAAATTTCTACACAGTGAAGAAGTCGACTAAACAGTATCAAAACATCGGTATGGTTCACGAAACGTTTGTGGACCATTGTGGAAAGTGGTTGAAGTTGTCAGAACCCTCTGGAACGGTGCACCGGAGGTCGAGGCAGGTGACAAAATTTCCCTTGGTTGATCATCGTAGAAATCCTAAGGTCGACGTGTGGTGGGCCACAAGTTTAATGACAAACATTTCTACTCACGAAGTATAGGGACTTGTGGTTGTAAGGAAACCAACACCAAGAGTGACGCGAAGAGGAAAACCCTTTTAACGAGCTCTCAGTTTGCCATTCTGCAAACTCTGATGAGGACTTTCGTGCTAGATCTGGAGACTCGACTCAGTAGAGGCTAACAGCTATTGCATGTAAGTTATCATTTAACAACAATAATGTGCATGTCCTCAACCAAAAGGAGGCTTGTTTTGATTGAATACATGTCTTTCATGCTTCCAAGAGTGCAGTCAGACCACATGAGGTGGTCGTTAAAAGTTTAAAAATGAGAGCCATTTGCGAAACCTTCCGCTAAAAACGGTTGGGATCAGAACGTCCGTATGTCAATTCACAATGATGCTTCCATCCACTCCCGCCCAGTCTGCCCATGTCCACCAAGTGACGTGGGCTCAGGTTGGCTCTGGTGAGCTCCAGTGGGCTGGCGCCCATTGGAGCCAACCTACTGCATGGGATCGGTTGGCTCCGCTAGTGGCATTTCAGGGAGAGGGCCATGAGCCAATGGCCCAATGAAAGCGTGAGTTGGGGTCCTGAAGCCATCCAAGCGGATGGTAGTATGGACGCGGCCATCGGAACCGTCCGAGAGATGAATTTTTGTTGTTTTACAGTTTTGAACGGCCACCTCAGTTGGTCTGACCGCACTCTTATTAGAAGTACCAGGCATGAGGTGCCAAAGTCGCAAAGACCTTCTGTGAGCTTGGCCCCCTACATATCACTTGCCCACACAGATCTACACCCCTCCTCATCAGTGCAACCTTTGATAGTGCCAACTCCTTGGATACTTGAGCGGCTAAGTCCATGGGCATCCTCCTTAGTCACATACCAAGAGAGTACCAACCAAGTCAGATTGCCACTGTCCTCACGTCTCGCCTTCTTGACCTCAACAATGTCGAGCAACCACCCTTACTTTAGTCTGTCTTCCACGTTGCCCCTGTCAAACGTGGGAATCGGGCTTAACCAACTTGGCGGCGTGGTCATAGGACACCTAACTGACCCAAATTGCCAATCATTACCAACTAGGCTCACCTTTCCCACCCATCTAGAACGACCCATGCTCACCTCCTTCTCCACGGACAAGTGTCTCCTATGTCATGGTCAACACAAGGAACCCATTCACGACGAGCTCACACCCCACCTCGGCCCCAAGCAGCTCATGCACCTTTCGTTCGCCGAAGTCAAGAACATCCACCTCTCCCAACTTCCAGACAAACCTAGCTACCTCTCCCTTCGATCTAATGCCCAAATCACCCGGCCATAACCTGGACCACATCCCAAGCAATGGCAATGCCTCCGCAAGTCTTGCAATTGGGAAGGTATTCAGAGTCTAGACACACATCTGACAAGCCCAGAGCACACTTATGTATCGATGCTAAACGCCGGCCTATCTCACCCTAGGCCAATATCACCGACAGGCTCAAGCTCATCTCCCCAACTCTCGACGAGAGGTGCGAAAATGGGAGGGGGGGCGGGGGTTAGGAGAGATGGCTAGAGAGGGAGGGGGTGAAGAGAGAGAGAGAGAGAGAGAGAGAGAGAGAGAGAG
>SZWC01002350.1:28079-40732 GCA_023375785.1 Penium margaritaceum | reverse complement strand
GGGGGGGGGGGGGGATGTTGCGGATCTATCCTGGTACAACTGCAGAGAAAATTTCAATGCATTGGGTCGTGTATCTGGAGAACAGTCAAACGAACACACCAATATGTTTATATACTAGTACTTTCTTTCTCGCGTTTATACGACACACTCCCCGCTTCACATCCCCCAATACAATCGAATTGTGGGGGAGGGTGAATGTGGATAAACCACTGGGGCCCTGTTACGTTCCGTGCAAGACCCCGACCAAACACCAATCTAAATAGACTATTGCAAGCACCTTCGATCTCTTATTTCAAACATTTTCGATTAACCTGACACTATTTTGTTTGGTTCTTCACTTGTGTAGTTTTCTCAATTTCCATCAGCTTCACAATCAGATACACTTCCCACATTCACTTTGTCGTTTTGGGGAGGGGGGGGGAGGGGGGTAGCCACCCCCCCTCCCCCGTTGTCGATTGTATCGCAAGGGTGTATCGGGTAATGTGGCTCGAAGAGGGCCTTCTTTGTACAAAAGTGTACGAATACAACAGTGCACATTAGCATGTGAATGTACAATACACTCACCGCTGCATATCCCCAATACATCCTTGCAATTTGAGGGAGGGGGGGTGGTGGGCGGTGGGGCGATACACCCTACGACACCCTCCGATACTGT
Organism: Penium margaritaceum; assembly: GCA_023375785.1. Taxonomy (NCBI): domain Eukaryota; kingdom Viridiplantae; phylum Streptophyta; class Zygnematophyceae; order Desmidiales; family Peniaceae; genus Penium; species Penium margaritaceum. Next base: position 40,077 of record SZWC01002350.1, on the reverse strand, counting down.
CCTCTTGCTGGTTTGGTCAGGGGGGGGGGGGACACCATCGACTTCGTGAAAGTCGAGTAAATCGCCTACGCATCTCCTCCCGAGCATCTAGCAAAATCAGAAGAAAGGTTGTTTCCTAATACTGTGCATGTTTTGGTATATCGGAGCGACTATGACACTAAATTTAACGGATGTTTATGCCCGCAAATACTTTAACGGACCAAACTAGGTCATTGTAGCAACCTGAACGTAATACAATTTTGACGTGACACTTTTCAGGATAATTTAAGACAATAGAACTTCATAAATCTTGCAGTGAAGAATGTATCTATTCATTGAGTAACTAGTGAACCAATAAATGTGTTCAAGTAAGTAAACTTCCAGGAAGTAAAGGTATTACAAGTGTAATGTACACAGGTTGTGTAGTGTATGAGAGTGGCTTGATTAACCATACCTCGCAACATCACACACGCTATGGTCATTATCATGCAACACATTGCATGCCACATTTCTTTTGTCCACTACCATTGACTGACAGCGATCCCTGGGTTTTGTGTTCATTCCCATGCATATCCTTGAAGAGCGCAAGATGAGTCCTCAACAGGAAGATGACACTCAGACTCCCCACGACCACAAAGTACATATTCATTCAACCCTTCATTTCCTCTGGTGTAATGGTCACACGTGATGTCAAAGTGGATTTCAAGCAATTCAGAAATGACTTCTGCTTTCATTTTCCTTGTATCGGTAACAGTTGTTTATATTCATGCACAATATAGATTTTAGACTGGCCAAAGACATGTATACTTGCACTTGGATTTGATTAGTGTTTATCTGACACATCTTACTGAATAGTTTCCCCCACACATGGTTGGCCTCTTGCATCCTTTCTGGTTGTGCTTCAAGAAAAGGGTTGGCATTTTTTTCCGCCAAGGACTCCATGGAAGTGCGCAACAAGGGACCATACTTGGAGCATGATTTCAGATCACCCAGCACCCTTACCATCACTTTTCACAAATCCGACTCACAGTTTCAGTCTCTAGCTTCCTCCTCTGTGTACCACATCGACTTCTAGGTTGGGTTTCTTAAGAAAACCCCACAGACATGTGGTCAGCAGGATAGAGCAACATCATTCTCAAGGCTTAAACAACTCAAGTTAGAAGTAATGCATTCTCTAGCATTTTCTAGTGCAAAGGGTGAGACACATCTTCCTCTGCACTACTGTGGTCCATAGAGTACATAATGGTCGGCTCTACTCGGTGTGGTTGCACCCTCACGGGTGCCTAGCTCTCACAAATGCACGCTTCCACTGTTTACACCGCCCAAGGACCAACAAAGGCGAAGAGAGTGGAGCACAAAGGTCACAGTCAGAAATGGGGATGAAAAGCCGCAAAGAAATTTGCTCAATTGAAGTCTCTTCTTACAATTAGTTGAAATGCATTTACAACAAGGCCATATAGCCTGTGATCTAAGCACGCCAAAATCAGAGGAGTGACTTCCCTTCTACGGCTGTAAAAGGAAAACCTTGGTGGAGACGTCCACAATGCCCTAGATGCTAGGTCAGGGGAAGCGCTTTAATGGCACCACGTCAAAACACCTTCCGTGGCCCGGAAACCAAGGCAACGCCTCCCCTTCACAAGGAGTCCTTCCTGGAACCTTCCTTTGTACTCTGAGTGCCTTTGGAGCCCGATGGAGACGAACTTGGATCACTTGCAAAATCATTCTGCTGCCGTTGACAGGTCCTAGATTTTCTCCGCAACAACACCCGACCTTTGAATCAAGCTAAACTTCTGCTCACTCAACCAAATCCACTTGTCTACATCTCAATCTAAAATGAAGCGATCCAAGGAGTCCATTTCTTAGATACGACCATGCATTTGACTCCTCTACAGCAATCAGCAGAGAAATCCATTCCAAATCCAAAGCAAAAGGCACAACCAAAAATCTCCCTCTTGCACCACAGCCTTGATGCTGTTTCCTTGAAGCTTGAAGAGTCTCACGTCGCACAGCGCAGACCAAGCTTCATGCAGATCACATCATGCCTGTATTTGGGTTGCACCTTGTTCATTTAGTTGGCGAGCTTGCACTTCATGTAGCACTTCAAGATTGCCGCTTCTCCATTTGCACTAAGTCACTAGGAGGATGATGACATATCTCGATGTGCTTGGTCCTCCTGTGCAACGCCAGATTCTGCATCAACTTCCTGTGTAGCAAGTCAATATCCTGAAGAAATTGTCACAGTCACACTGCCTTGTTTGCTTCTAGTGCTAGTGTAGTTTACTTAATCCCAGTGTTGGACAACGTGACACGGTCTTGTTTCTACTTTCCCTTGACAGCGCTGCACTACCCAAAGGCATATCCCAATGTCGACTTCTTGCTATCCATATCACCAGCCCAATCAACATATGAGTAACCAACAAGCTTAAGGGATTCACTCCGCATTCCCCCTCCAAAGACGAGTTGCGATTGCTTGTTTCCAGGAGGTAGCAGGGAATCCGTATTGCCCCTCGCCAATACAATGGCTATAGATAAGTGACACAATAGCTCACCTGCTTATCCAAAGAAGCCAGGCTGGGCCGCGTTGCAACCATTGCATACATGATGCTTCTTCTGGTGATTTCTCCATCTGTCCCAATTTGCACCTCCTACACTTGCTTCCCTCACTCAAATTGGAGAAGGTGGTTGTCCTGTCTCTGCCTTTGAGCTTGGTGGTAATCCCACTCCCACTGCGACTCAATGTGGACCATTAGTGTTGCCGGTATATCCTCGTGTCTCTTCTCATATGTAACATGCGTCAGTTATGGGCTTATCTACCCTTTCGGTGTCGTTGGCAGAGCCACCTGTGTTTTTTTGGGGTTACATGCGTCCTCATGAGAGTCTATTTCTGAGTCCATCTCGCAAGCCCTGACTATTACGGGCGAAAAAAAATCTCTTCACTATCCCTTGTCTCCCAAAAGGAAATTCATGTTGTTGATCCAAAACTTCATTTGTATGGGGGAGGTTGCGCTCTCACCACTGTCAGTAGAGTGGTCTACTGACAGGAGTGAGAGCAGTCTAGTGTTGCAATGTGTCACGCTACCCAACGCGTCTTTGTTCTCGGTATCACCATCAACTCGGCCGCTAGACTTGATGCCCTAGGACTCACCATCTATGTTGCCTGTCTTAACATGCAACTGCTCTTTGGTTGTCATCCAGTTCCACATGGGCATCGATACTTCTCTCGCAAGATGCATGATTTTTTTTAGCCATTTCTCTCTCTTCCTTTCTCCCTCGGCCTATCATTTACTTTCACACTAGGGACACTATTAAAGCCTCCCTCTAGGAAAATTCCCTCTTGGAGGAAAACAATTCCCTCAAACAAAGTAACGTATTTGAGCCCATTGAATTGCCAACAGGCGGCAATACACACTCAGCATCCTAGGTCTATGGATGAAAGCTTAAGCAAGATGGCTCACTCAACTTGTACAAATCACACTTTGACTTCAACAATATGCTTTTGCATATAAGTCATTACTCAACTTCTCAAGCTCTTCTCATTCTGGTGGCTCACCATGACTTGGATCTTGTGTACAAGGATGTAAGCAATCATTCCTTGCCTGGGAGACTTGAATAACACATCTACATGGTCTAGTCACTTGGCTTCACCGATTGAGCCAATAAGGTCTGGCGCTTGTGCAAGGCATTGTATGGACTCATGCCGTCTCCACGCTGCTGGAACATGGTGATCACCTCCAGTATTTAGAGAACCTGTCATCGCAACAACGTCGAATCAGAGTTGTTTTTCAGTCCCCTATCTCAGCCCTTTATGGAAATTCTTGTCCACATCAATGATCTCATCACTACCTCTACAATCACCATTGGTGTCCAATCTGTCACGTCCCTTCTCTATGATGCTTACAAGATAAAGGACCATGGCCCTGCGGTGGTTTTCTGGGGCATGGAACATCAGCAGAAAAAGCAATGTGGCACGCTATAAATCCACCAACTTGTAAATGTCCCTAGTCTTGGAGAGCGCTTTGTCTATCTCTGAATTGATGATCCTACAACATTCAAGCCTATGACTTCCAAAGTTCTGAGGCTGTTGAGGTCGTTAGATGTACCACAAGTGAGGGATACTGTCACTTAAGACCCTCGTGTCACGAGTTCCCTCATGTTTCTTACAAAGACATCTCGTGCTGACTTGTCATTTTTTTTCTTGATTTTGCTACGTAGTTCTCTCAACAGCCAATGATTAGGCAATTCAAGGAAGCGCTCTAGTTCATTTGGTACATGCATTCTACACCACAAATCTGGTTGTGCTGTTATCAATGACCCCTTATTGTTGTTGATGGTTATACATATACCGTTTGCACACATGGAGTCAACAGGCGTTGCCGGTACACCTTCAACGTCGGTCGCATCATCATCTTGTAAAAGAGCGATGTACAAGGATTTCTCATGTGCAGCTCAAGTGGGGTTGGTTATGTCGTACTTAGTGTAGGTACATATGAAAGAATATTGCCGTTTTCCTCTCACTGTAGCAGCTTCATGTCCCCATCCACTACATTAGAAAGCAATGTTACAACCAAAGCACCAAGGAATTTGTTGAGCATGAAGACATGCATCATTCTCACACAAAACAAATAAAACATGAGGACTACCTTTTCCTTGAGAACATTGCTTCCAGAAAGTTTCAGGTTGCATAGGTCGACATGTATCACCAACATGCTGACCTTCATGTAAAGGTTCTCAACATCGGCCTGTTCAATGCGTTGTGATTTGCTTTGCTCCCTAGGTTCTTTTGTTTCATGTGTGTTGTTTTGATATCATGTGTTCCTCTAATTAGCTCTGTCATGTCAGACACTTACTTTTCATGTGCCCTGCTCTTCATCACACTTTTTGTACGTTAGTTTGTGTGTTTGTGGGTCATGAGTGTTGTCATTGCGTTCGTGAAAAGTTAAGACACATGTGACCTGATGAGTCCATCTCATGCACACACTTGTAGAAACCAAATGACTTGGAAAATCTCGCTGACGAAAGAGGTTGAACGAAGTCGCAATGGCCCGTGTGATATGAACCACTGCTTACTTGGCATCATGACGCTTGTCAGTAGTTGCCACTTTCTTTGCAATAATTAAATGCATGCCGGGCACAGGTTGTATTTGCTTGTTTTCCTAAGACATGTTCCTCTAAGAGACTAGAATACATGTGAGAAGAAAAGTGCATATCTGCACAGACTTGTGGTTGGTGCAAGTTGTGTTTGGTGTTGCTGAGAAGTTTCCTAGAACCTTCCTGACCACTTGCCGCGCCACTAGGCGTCAGCGCCAGGTCAGCGTGTGACAGCAGTCACAAGTTAAAAACAAAACTGCAAGGGTCTGGGTTGGGACACGAACAGAGTGTCAGGAAACTCAAACTGAATATAATTGCAGAGAGAGATAACAAATGACAAGCCCACAGTATAAATACCTGTCGCGGCGCACGACAGGTGTCGCACGCGGCAGTGCAAGGTCTGTCCTAAAACCGGCCCAAAAACACTATTTTGGTCGTAACTCTGCGCAGACAAATCAGAACGCTACGCCGTCTGAACCTAGAGATGCAGAATCTCAAGCCGGACGCTACGACTGGTCACACACACAANGGCTCAAGAGCCAGTCCACCGAGAAAACTCTAGCGTCTGCAGAAAAACCGCAAAGCACCCCGGCAAGCACCCAGGGCGTCGTGGCAGCTCTCTGGCAGCTGCCGGTGGATGGAGCCACCACTCGTCGGTGCTCCGGTGCGAGCTGCGTCCGCATCAAGGATAGACTGCAGAAAACCTGCAGGAGGTCCGAGACAGCATCCACGATGCTGGGGCAGTCGTCGGTGAGCTCCAAGTGGAGGTCCACCACCTGCCGACGCGTCGGTGTCTCCGGGGTCCGCATCCAGGATCATGTCGTCGCGCTCTCCTGTAGCGCTGCTCTCCTTGCCGTCGCTCGTGACAGGTGGAAGCCACACACACCAACACTCCCCCTGGCTGACACAACTGTCAACATAATGATGTCTGAGCGAAGGCAAGAGATGATGGCTCAGGGAACCAATCATAGCGAGCACTGATCAAGCATGCCACAGCACAGTGTCTCCTCGTGACAATGGTGCCATCCACCAAATGCCCGGGTCTCGACCATGAACGAAGTGAATCACACACCTACGTGTCAAACATCAAGCAAGAGAGACAGAGAAACAGGTCTCCTCGTGACCCCGGAAAAGTGTCTCCGGGTGTCCGGGTCTCGACCACATCATGCATGGATCATACATAACACATGTATGCAATGGGTCTCCACGTCACACCAGTGAAACTCACCAGGTGCCCGGGTCTCGACCAGCATAACCTCAATCAAAGCATCGTGCCACACTCCAAGCAACCTTGCTGTCCTCACAAGAGTGTCAGGCCAAAGCCCACACACCAACACTCCCCCTGGGCTGCATAGGCTGACAGTACGACTCCCCCATGGTCACATAACCCTGCACAACAATAGCAACGATGACGGCGATGCTGGTGGGATGTGCGCGCACGTCGCCTCACCCCAAGGCGTCGTCATCGCTGTCGTCGTCGTCACTGCTGTCGTCACCTGGTGCTGCGACGAGGGCAGAGCTGAGGGCCTCCTCCAACTGCATCGCCTCCCGTATGTATGCCAGCTGCTGGGCCGCATGCTGCCACACGGACTGCGCTGCGTCGAGACGCGTGTGCAGTTCGTCGAGCTCTGCTGCGGCAGCCTGTCGGTCAGCTGCATCTACGGCGTGCAGGCGGTCAGTCGCGGAATGAATCTGATGGTGGACCTCCATCATGTGCGTGTCGGCACGAGTCACTGCCTCCTACATCCTCGTCTCCTTGTTGCGTAGGAAGCTCTCCACGTCAACAGGCGACTCAGCTGCTGCCTGATCACCAGCTGTACCGGAAGGGGGTGCTGCTGCGGAGGCACCGGCTGCTGCTGACACACTCGACACTCCGGTGTCAGGTGGCAGGACGTCGTCATCCGTCGATGTATCTGCCACTGCAGCGTCGTCGCTGCTATCGGGAACCCGTACACCCTGGAGAAACGCCGAGCCCTTGGTGCGCAACCAATCGCCCACCTGCTGCTGTGCGTCCGCCCGTCGCCGATGTACATCCTGTAGGGACCACTCCGCAGCCTCGAGACGGGTGTGCACATCCTCCATGCACTCCTCAGCAACCTGTCGTGCAGAAGCATCTGTAGTGTACCAACGGCTACTGGCCTCCCGGAGCTCGGCCATGAGACTCTGCACATGCGCCTCCGCTCGAGCCACCACTGCCTCCTGCTCGTCGACCGTGGAGCGTAGGCGCTCGGGTACAGGAACTGTAGCTCGGACGAGAGTAGCTATGTCATCGGCGGGCACCGCCGTGGTGTCAGCAACACCGGTCAGGGTAGCGAGGTGTCGGAGGTCTGCAGCTCGCTCTACATCCTCCATGTCGCACACGCGGACGTCTGCTCTCACCGAGGGGCTATCTCGTACTCTAGCCGCGGCTACTGCAAGAACGACAGCGCACTGGGCCTCTACGTCTGCCTCCGAACCTGCGTCCGACCGCTCCACGACGGACGACTGATCCTCACAGAGGAAGTCTGCCTCGTCCTGGTGGTCCATCACCTGCTCCTGTTGCCCAGCACTATCTGTCTGAGCTACCTCGGCGTCTGCAGTGCTCCAATGTGTGCTCGCTGCACGTAGCTCAAGCGTGAGGTCCTGCTGGTGCCTGTCCGCACGTGCCACTGCATCCTCCTGGTCGTGAAGCGCAAAGTGTACATGCTCGAGCGCAGGAGCCCGCTCGGCTGCTGGTGCATCAGAAACTGCTCGAGCTGTATCCTCCGCGACAGCTGCGCCTCCAAAGACAGCTACCGCAACGGCACCGGTCATGGCAAAAGTGCTGGCAACCTCGACGTCTCCTGCCTCTCCGGGTACCCCCTCCGCACGTGTACCTGCAATGGCTGATGATGTGAGTGAGGGAACGTCTACCCCTCCGGAGGCCGTACCGACTGATACCGGAGCGACGACCATCCTGGTGTCTGCACCAACGAGCGCTTCCACTACCGGCGTCCTGTCAGTAGCAGTGACTGCAACTGCTGCTACCGTCACGACGTCGATGGCTGCCGACACACCCACTGCCTGGACGTCTGCTCCACATGTGTCGGCTGTCACCGCCACTAGTGGACGCGCTACTGATACTACTGCCACATCCACTGCTACCGCCACACCTGCCTCTGTGGTCGTGGTCTCTGCTACGTCAACTGCAGTCTCCATCTCCATCTCCATCTCCATCTCCATCTCCATGTCCACGTCTGCCTCCAACTCCGCGTCAGACCACTCGTCCGTCTCCGACTCCACGTCGGACCACTCCTCAGAAGTCTGATCCTCACAGAGAGCGCCCTGTCGTGAAGTACTGTCTGTCGCATCCCTCTTGCACTCTCCGGTGGTCGTCGGCGGACACTCCATTTCCCCCTCGACCGACCCATCGGTAGGAGCTGTGAAGGGATGCCGCACCAACCCTGCGACTGGGGACGAGAGAGTATTCTCCGTGGTGACGTCCGCCACAGCTGCGACTGCTGCTGCCTCCTCGACACGTCTCGCCAAACGTGCCATCCGCTGCCTCGCATGCCGAGTGCGGGCGCGACGACGCTGAGCTGAAGGGACTACCACAGAAGGAGAGGGGTCAACGGTCGGGATGACTCCAACTGACTCCAGCACAGAGCGAAGGGCGTCAGATGTGGAGCTAAGGTCGGGAGGCGTGGCATCGTCAGGTGATGACACTGACGGAGGTGAGGATGGCGGAGAGGAAGATGTAGCTGTCTGTAGCGGCATGGTGGAAACGGCCCGCTCAGAGACCACATGGTCTGTGAGCTGTTGCACCATGCGCTTCAGACCCTGGAGCTCAGAATACAACACCGCCATAGCTCCACTGAGGGGTGCCATAGTGTCAGCCGATGTCTCTGAGTCGAATGGAGAAGAAGGGTGGAGCCGTATCCAGGGCGGTCGCCACCCGGTAGGGCGCTGGCGACACTGGCGCCAACCATGGTGTCGATCCCCACAGTAGTAACAGGCAAAGCCGTTAGACGCCTGAGGCATGTGCCACGGCTGCAACTGCCACGGTGGACGCGGCGTCTGCCACGTATGCAGAGCCGGTGTCAACCATGGCGTCGGCTGCACTCCCTGCCACGTCAGTCTGCTCATCTCCGGAGCTCGGCGTAGGTCAGTCCATACAACACTTGCTCCCACTGGCACAAGACCACGGGGGGAGGTGAGCAATCAAAGCACAGTCTCTCAGACGTGCTGCGACTGCATCATGAGGACGGTCACCACCGCGCTTGTAGCGCGGTGGTGTGCGACTCAAGTGTGCAAACTCAAGTCGCCTTCGGTGCTAATGCTGCACCGGGTGCCGTCGTCAGCCGACGACTGTGGCCTCAAGCCACCTTCGCTGCTGCTGCTACCGCTGCAACTCTCGCAACGGCTGCTACTACTGCGGGTTTCGTCGTCAGCCGACGGTGGTGGCCTTAGGCCACACTTAAAAGGTGAAAAATAAAAAATAAATACAGAGTAAAGGGAACTCCCCCCCCCCCTTTTTTTTTCTCTCTGTACCCCCCTTTTTTTTTGTTGGGGCCACTTCCTCGGGTGCCCCTTTTGGGGTTGTTCTGGGGTGCCCCAATCAAGGACCCCCCCCCCTCCTTTTTTTTTCTTTTCGGTTTGGCTCGACCCTCGCAGCGAGCTCAGAGGAGGGGGAGGCTCGCTCCCCCCCTCGCGTGCAGCCGGCCGGAGGCCTCCCGTCGGCCTCCCCTGCCCCTCTCGGCCGGCGGGAGGCCGGCGTTTGGCCGGCACGCGCCGGCGCTCGGCCGGCGCTCTGTCGCACCCCCGTCGGCACGACAGGCCCGACCGAGGGGACCCCCCCCCCCGGACGGGTCCCTCGCGTCGGGCCCCCTCAGGCCCGACGGTAGCAGATGCTGCAGCAACTGCTACTGCGGTTGCTGCAGCAACTGCCGCTGCTGTTGCTGCAACTGCTGCAGCTGCTGCCTGCTGCTGCTGTTCTTGCGGCTGCTGCTGCAATTGCTGCCTGCTGCTGCGGCTGCTGCCTGCTGCTGCTGCTGCTACTGCTGCGAATGCTGCTACAGCAGCTGCTGCAGCTGCTCGCCGCCGCCGCCGCTGCTGCTATGGCTGCTGCCCGCCACCGCTGCTACTGCAGGTGTGTGCTGCCGCCGCCGCTGCTGCAGCTGCTGCCCGCCGTCGCTGCTGCAGCTGCTTCTACGGTTGCTGTCTGCTGCTCCTGCTGCAGCTGCTGCCTGCTGATGCTGCTGCTGCGGCTGCTTCCCGCCACAGCGCTGCCACTGCTCGCAGCCGCTGCCGCAAGCTGCTGCTTCGAGCTGCTTCTTTCTTCCTCTTTTTTTTGTTTTTTTTTTTTGTTTTTGGTGTACAAACCGGTGGCCAGACACGGCTGCTGCTGCCACCCGGTGCAACTGTTGCAGTGGGTGCTGCCCGTAGCCGCTACCGCCGCAAGTGCTTTCCGCCGCTCGTTGCCGCTACGGCCGCTGTTGCTTGCAGCTGCCGCCGTTGTCTCTGCTACCTCCACCGCTCCACTGTAACGTAGTCGCGGTGGGTCCCTCCAGGATCTGCTGCTGCTGCTATGGGTGGCTGCCGCTGCTGCCACTCACTGCTGCTTCTGCTGCTGCGTCTCTGCTGCACAGCACAACGAGCTGTGGCTCGTTTGCTCTGATACCATGAGAAGTTTCCTAGAACCTTCCTGACCACATGCCGCGACACTAGGCGTCAGCGCCAGGTCAGCGTGTGACAACAGTCACAAGTTAAAAACAAAACTGCAAGGGTCTGGGTTGGGACACGAACAGAGTGTCAGGAAACTCAAACTGAATGTAATTGCAGAGAGAGATAACAAATGACAAGTCCACAGTATAAATACCTGTTGCGGCGCACGACAGGTGTCGCACGCGGCAGTGCAAGGTCTGTCCTAAAACCGGCCCAAAAACACTATTTTGGCCGTAACTCTGCTCAGACAAATCAAAACGCTACGCCGTCTGAACCTAGAGATGCAGAATCTCAAGCCGGACGCTACGACTGGTCACACACACAATTCCGGCACCGATCGGTGGACAGGAAATACAAAACATGCAAATCAGGCTCAAGAGCCAGTCCACCGAGAAAACTCTAACGTCTGCAGAAAAACCGCAAAGCACCCCGGCAAGCACCTAGGGCGTCGTGGCAGCTCTCTGGCAGCTGCTGGTGGATGGAGCCACCACTCGTCGGTGCTCCGGTGCCAGCTGCGTCCGCATCAAGGATAGACTGCAGAAAACCTGCAGGAGGTCCGAGACAGCATCCACGATGCTGGGGCAGTCGTTGGTGAGCTCCAAGTGGAGGTCCACCACCTGCCGACGCGTCGGTGTCTCCGGGGTCCGCATCCAGGATCATGTCGTCGCGCTCTCCTGTAGTGCTGCTCTCCTTGCCGTCGCTCGTGACAGGTGGAAGCCACACACACCAACAGTTGCATGTTTAAATATCTGTTATGATGAATGCATTGTTGCTGTTCCCAAAAGGTTGTGTTGCCGGATTTATCTCAAATAGTCATGTAGTTGCCCCCAATACTTCGTCAGGAGGGCGTGCTCAACCCTCAAGCGTAGCGATGAGGCCCCACACTAGAGCCTTATCTGTGAGTGGCCTTGACGACTAGCCTAAGCTCATGCACTCACTTTCTCCAACTTTTTTTGTTATTCTACGTTGCTCTAAAATTTTCCCGATCCATGGCACATCATTCAACCTGTTTTCCTCATTGAAAAAGTTAGTCCCTGCCTGTTTGATCTCACCAACCACTGAGCTCTTACGACAAACTTGGCAACGTCATGTTTAGTCGCTGGTTTGCTGGAAGTTGAATTTGGAACTTGCAACATCGCAGGTCAGAGTTCACTCATTTGCACCAGTAGCTAGCTGTTATGGCCGGGTTTCCTCGTGTTAGAATCCCTTCTCTTTAATTCAAGACAAGTAAGAGGGGGGGGGGGGGGGG
>SZWC01002349.1:206754-218611 GCA_023375785.1 Penium margaritaceum | reverse complement strand
AGAGAGAGAGAGGAAGAGATGGAGAGAGAGAGAGAGAGAGAGGAAGAGAGAGTGAGAGAGGGGGGTGAGGGAGCAGGCAGGGCAGAGAGAGCAGAGAGGCAGAGAGGAGAGGGAGAGCAAACAGAGAAGGGAGAGAGAGAGAGAGATAGAGAGAGAGAGAGAGAGAGATAGAGAGAGATAGAGAACGAGAGGGAGAGAGAGTGAGAGAGAGGGACAAAGGGAGAGACAGGGAGAGAGAGTGAGGGAGAGAGAGAGAGAGAGAGAGAGAGAGGGAATGAAAGTGAGAGAGGGGGCTTAGAGAGCAGGCACGGTAGAGAGATCAGAGAGGCAGAGTGGAGAGGGAGAGAGAACAGAGAAGGGAGAGAGAGGGATAGAGATAGAGATAGAAAAAGAGATAGGGAGAGAGAGTAAGAGAGAGGGATAGAGAGAGAGAGGGAGATAGAGAGAGAGAGGGATATAGAGAGAGAGAGGGAGTGAGAGCAAGAGAAGGGGGTGAGAGAGAAAGCAGGGCAGAGAGAGCAAAGAGGAAGAGGGGAGAGGTAGAGCAGATAGAGGAGGGAGAGAGAGGGAGAGAGAGTGTGAGAGAGAGATAGAGAGAGAGAGGGAGAAAGAGAGTGAGAGAGAGGGATAAAGAGAGAGAAAGAGGGAGAGAGAAAGAGGGGGAGAGAGGAAGAGAGAGGGCAGGAGAGAGGGAGGAAGAGAGAGGAGAGAGTAGAGAGAGAAGACAGGGCAGAGACACGGAGCAGAGAGGGAGAGAGGAGGAGATGTGAGAGAGAAGAGAGGGAAGAGAGGGAGTGGAGGAGTACAGAGAGTGGAGGAGAAGAGAGAGTGTAGAGGGAGTAGAGAGGGAAGAGAGAGGGGAAGACAGAGCAAAGAGAGCAGAGAGGGAAGAGAGAGAGAGGAAAGGGAGAGAGAGAGGGAGAGAGAGAGAGAGCAAGAGTGAGGGAGAAAGAGTGAGAGGGGGGGTGAGATAGCAGGAAAGACAGAAAGAGAGCAGAGAGGCAGAGGGGAGAGGGGGAACAAGCAGAGCAGGGAGAGAGGGAGAGAGAGAGAGAGAGAGAGATAGAGAGAGAGAGAGAGAGAGAGAGAGAGGTAGCGGAAAAAAGAGGTCGAGATGAGACCCAGCGCGAGGGGGTTCCTAGTGCACCGGAAGGGCGGCCCAATACGATCGCAAAGGCCAAAAGGCCGTTTAAGGGGCAGACGGTCCCGGGACTAGAGAGCCGAGCAAAAAAAAGACAAGAACAAAAAAGGGGGGGAGGGGAAAGGCCCAGAGTTAAGATTCCAGAGTCCGTGGGGGGGGGAGGGAAGCCCAGAGTCACTAGACTAGCCTAGATCTAGGCGGCGTTGAGCCAGGAGCCAAGGGCGTAGAGCCCGGGAGCTATAGCCACAGCTATAGCTAAAGCTAGAGCCAAGAGCCAGGAGCCCAAAGCCACGGGGCCAGGGGCAAAGGACAGCGAGTAAGAGGCCGACGGCCGAGCGAAGGGCAAGGCCAAGGGGCCAAGGGCCGAGCGTGGAGCGGGGGAAGGGTTGAACGAGAGAGCAGGGAAAACAAACCTGCACGCGAGACAACTGAAAATTGACAACAGCAAGACAAAAGGAACAGGGGTTAGGGAAAGGGAAGAAGCGAAAAGGGGAGGGAAAAAAGGGAGCAGTGTCGAAGGAAGGCAGGTAAGGGAAGCAACAGGAGAAGTGAAAATGGGAGACAGTGGAGGTGGACAGGGGGGGGTCGGGTTGAACGGAATGACAGAGAAGCCCGGAGATGGGCAGACCTGGGGGGAGGGATGCCGACACAGGCAGGACGATGGCGACCGCCACGGAGGAGGGCGGCGAGAGTGGAGGACTACAACGGCACGGATGCGGGGACAGTAGAAACAACGGTAGAGAAAACGGTGGACGGCGACGGAAGCGGAAGCGGTGAAGACCGACGGCGGAGGAAGCGGAAGCGGCAAAAGCAGAATCCACAGGCCCGTGTTAGCGACTTGATGCCATGTTGAACGGGGCAGGACTAGCGGGAGAAAGGAGGAGGCAGGTGGGAACGAGTGGCGGGTGGAGCCGAGTGGCTCTCAACGCCTGTGAGGGGGAAAGCTGAGGGAGTTAGCCATGGGGCCAACAGTCGCTCTCGGCTGTGAGGGGGAGGAGGCTCTCGAGAGCTGTGAGGGGGAGAGCTCTCGAGAGCTGTGAGGGAGATCGAGGTGGTAAGACTTAGTCACGATAGGAGATCGAGGCAAGAAATTAGAGTGTTTTAACAGAAGAATGAATGTGGAGAGAGAGTGATCGTGACCCCTATCGGGCTGCTCGATCCTAAGCTTGTGGTTTGCCACAGAATGTGGCAAACCACACAAGGTGCACGCGCAGGTCGCGCGTGCAAATGCAAAGCGCGACCCTAGAGGTAGCGACACAGCGAGACGTACGTCTCGTAAGAAATCAGGACGAGTACGACCTAGTAGGAAAAGCAAAGAGTAGGACTAAAGTAGGCTCGCTAGCACAAGTAGCCGCAAAACGTTTGCTACTTTAACATTAATAAGCAGGCCTTTTTGAACACGAGATACAAGCCTTGGTAAAGGGTATGTGTGAACATGTGTGCATTGTGCACGTGTCCTTCCCAAACAATAAAAAAGGGGTTGCAGGGTGCCATAAAGTTTTTCATCACGTCTTTAGGGCGATTGATATGTTGAAGTCATCAGATGTAGGTGACAACAACTTGCACATGCATGCCTTCAACAACATCAATGTAGTCTAAAGCAAAAAGGCAAGTAGCAAGAACGTTCATCATTGGCTTCAAATGGTCAATTCTCTGTGGAACAATGATAAAAGACACAAGGGACAAGATCTATTACCACATCTACAACCTCCCAAAGCACATGATGAATAGAATTTTCACCTTGAAAAATGATCTCATTAGCTTTAAAATGGACATCACGGGATAAATTTGCTTTAACAAGATGAAATGGTTTTCATCAGGTTTGAGTTGGGCGTTGACTAATTATCCGTCGTTTAGGTCTACAAGGATTGCATTCCATGTAGGATTAGACTTCCATGGCATGTTGTCATCCAAAGGCACACCCTCGCTAAAGCATGTTTAGCAAGGTTTGGCAAGTGAAGTAGCCATCATGCATGTGATGGCATCTGAGCTAAGAGATCATCCTCATGATGAGAAATCAAGTTATTTCATGAATGGGTTTGATGATTTAAAATTGAATGTATCTTTCATGAAGAAAAGTAGCATAACGTGCCGGAGCGTTTTTACAAACTTAATCTGTGGCGAGCATTGGAACTTACAAGTGAGATTTAGTGAGCGACAATTGTGGGTGACGAGGTCACTCTGAACCAACATTTGGGGAGAGGTTAATGAAAATTTACAAAGATTTTGAAAACATTTTCACACAAAAGTTTCAGGTCTATAGACACTGGGAAAACATTGTCAACTTGCCAAAGCAAAATTGTCAAATGTGCAAATGAGAATGCAAAAATGTAAATTACCAAATGAGCAATAAAACCATTCCATTTCACGTAAAATAATGAAAACTTTAAAGCTCATGTGGTAGCTTTCCTTCCAAGCACGTAGTTTGTTCAACTTTGCCAATCTTGTGCCACGTAAGCAATAATCCCACAAAATCATCTCATACCATAAACATGTTTCTATCTTTGTAAAGATGGACTAACTCAACGTTTTTGTAAAGCTTGAGTAACGGTATTATTTGGGGATGTTGAAACAAAACAAAACCGTATAGGTTGTGAAAGGAGCACTCGCTCTCTTTTCATTATGTGATGAGGCGAGCATGAGCGAGTGTCGTTTGCACAACAACTTATGAGGTTCCATTTTGTTGTAATATCACTAACATGAATAAATGGATTCTAGTTTTCAAGATTCACAAAACAATGAGGACGTATTTTCTTTTTAGTGAGCTGAAAATGTACACCAAAAATTAATTTCTTACTATAGTTAACTTATGTGGCTTAAGGTTGTTACAATTGAAAAACTGTGTTTGTAGTGAGAAAGATGACATTTCTTATGGCTTGAAAGATTTTCATTTTCTTCTAAAAACCTTAGAACGTTGCCTACTCATATGCAGATTCAAAATTTGTGCGTGCTTATCCATGGAGTTGATGATTTTGTATGCTCGTACAGGAAGTTGAAATTTTAGTTTTTTATCTGCGTACTCAACATATTTGTGCACTATTTATGAAACCAAGCTAAAAAATCATCACACTCCATTTGGTCGACTGTCTTTCAAATCATTGAGCTGTGTTTTATGATGGATAGAAATTAACTCGTGGTGCACATTGAAAGTAATCATTTGATTACAAACCTCATGGAAAACATGGAGATAAACTTCATTGTTGGAGTTATTAGTCTAGAGGGTTGAACAAGCACTAAATCAGACAGGCTATTTTTCCAACTATTTAGTGTATTTATTTTAAGTGCGCCTTGAACGTTTTAGTCTTGGCGCCCAGAATTCTACAATGAACTGCGCACTATCTGAGTAGATTTCGGAACCCCCCTGACTCTCAGGTGACAAACCTTTGGTGAAGTCCAAACTGATTAGATACATTACAAAGATTCGCAGTCAACAGTATATGGTTCATCCTTCCTTGTTGGCTATGGCGGCTTGCAAAAGTACCCCATTTCCTTGCGGCTCTCCCTCTCGTCTTGTCAATGACTTTTGAGGCAAAAGGCATTTTCTCCAATGCCGGGAAAGTGTCGGAGTTTTTCGTTTGCAACGACCTAGCATGTCGTTATTTCAAGGGTCGTTCTTTCAACGTTTTGCACAAGCACGCTATGACAAAGACTCATGGAGAGGCTCGTCTGAGCTACAAGAAAAACCCCTCCTAGGACAAGCTCATCGTCAACCTCAACGCCGACTTGGACGTTCTGAAGAAGAAGTTCAAGCTCTAAAAGCAAGTTCTCCTCCTCTACCTCCACACTCTTACCTGCCTCAAATCTCAACTAACAATCTTCCTCTCTTGTGCAGGACTAAGAAGGATGTCGTCTGGAGGAAGACACGAAGCACACTGGCATTTGGAAACCCGACCCAACGTGGCATCACCACCACTTCATGGGACCGCTCATCACTACCTCTGCCTCTCTCCCTCTCAGCGAACAACTTCTCTGCCAAAAATGGCCTTTGTGGTACCTGCTCGGCCCAATCCCCTCCCAGTAGTAGTCGGACACTTACTGGTAGTGCAATCTGTTTCCAACTGGACACCCCCTCAATAAGTGAATTAGCACAAGGCATTCATGTCAACCGCCTAACAAGTCAAGGCAGCATAAGTTTGCATCTATGGCCCAATATGCCTGGGAATAGTGTTGCAAGTTTAGCTAAATCAAATATTCTCTGGTCACAATCTCCAAATCCTAATCTCAACCAACCCCATCATCATATCTTCAACACTCTTTCAACCTCTACTCAAAACACCAATGAGGCTGTGATTGTTTATCGCACATCGCATCTTGGCTCTAACCTCATGTTAGCTGAACTACCACTCAACACAAAGATCTCAATAAAAAACAATGCTCCCAGAAGAGGCAACAGAAGAGCCAACAAATACCTATTATGGAATCTACCTTTCATCGCCTACCACAAGTTCCAATTGCTGTCTCTTCACTATCATATTTTCCCAACCTACTTCTCCCCTGGTACTTTCACAAAACACACTAACCGTACCATTGAACCTGAAGAGAGCGAGGAAATGCAGCGTCACAAACCCAATCACCGGTGGCTAACTTGCACACTAGCTCGATTTCTACATGCCTCAATATGCCTTCAGTCCTACCTTAGCAAAGCAAAAAGAAAAATCAGAGCTTTCCTCATCTCAAAGGCTGACTTAAGGCAGCCATTCCAATCATACATCGGACGCTGCAAGGCTCAGAAACCTACCTTGGAGAACCACTGTAAAGTGCAAACAAACAACTCAATCACACGTCATGAATACCTGTTCACACTCACCTGGAACACCACTCAGTCATTCCACCAGGAGAATACCCACATGGTGACCTTTCACTCATGCCACATAGAAGCAAACAGCACACATAGACTAACAAACATACCTCACAACAACCTTGCCCCCTCACAAGCAGCTTTCACAAAAATAACCATAGTGACAACTCGACTCATCACTGCAACTGTCGCAACAACAACCACCATCACACACTTACATTTCTCCTTCCTAACAGCCCCCCTCGTAAACACTGGTACAGCAAAATCATACCTTTCCGACCACAAACTGTCATATCTTACACATATCAAAGCAACAGCACAAGACCGTCACCCCGTTCCAAAACATTTCTCTCAACACTCAATAACCAACCCAAGCATAGTCATGGGTGGCGAGTCAACAACAAATCACAATATCCCACCTCCCACGTCCCATGACAGGAAGCACACAAACTCTAGCCCATGCCCTTTGACTCCGGACCACCCTCCATTGGTTCATCAGACACTCTCAGGCCTAAGCAATGACACCACTCACCTGCCACCCAGCCAAATCAGTACGAAGCCAAGCCCGCGTACCAACTAAACAAGGGGATTATCACAAAAACCTCCTTTTTCTGTCTCGGATACAACAGAAACCATAACCCGGAGAGTTACCAGGAACACCCCTTCCACGTTTTCCACGCAAAAAAGCAACACTGATCACCAACCCAATCCCGACGGGCAAAACAACAAAAGACAGAGAAAACCAACGAACATCGGCGAGGACACAAGTAAGAAAAGTAAAAAAGAGCACCATGTCCCAAAGGGACACAACAGGAAACGACCCTCAACAACGCTTTCAGTTAATCGAATGCCGAAAAGGACGAGAACAACCGCTTTACATGTCGCACCTTCGATCACCCCGCGGGAGCAAAACCTAATCATCCTATGTCTTACCATCAACGGCATCGCTAAACCGAAGAAAATACCCTTCTTAAAAGACCTCCTAGAAGTACAAAAACCAGCAATATGTGTCCTCGTAGACACCCACCTCGACACGGAGCGCAAAAATGAGAAACTACGCAAACAAATCGGATGGAATATCACATACGCCCTCTCCAAATCCACTCATTCAGGCGGAATTTGCATACTTCACAAGAAAGACACCTCTAGCGTCAAACACACTCACTCAATACATACTGGAAACAACAAAATCTGCCAAGACGTTTTTCACACCTGTGACAAACAGCTGGTAATAATCGCTCCTCCACAACCTCAGCACTAAAAATGCTTCTTCAAATCTCTGGACCAATTCCTAACTGATCACCCCACTGATCTCTTAATGGGAGATTTCAACACAACGTGCTACTTGACAGACAGACTTCCTCCAGATGTACCAAGGGACTCAGCTCACTTAACAACGCTAGGAACTGTGCACAACCTACATGACAGTTTCCAAACACTGAAACCCTTTGACCTTGTCTACACCTTTGACCCATCAGCTCACAAAACTTCTTCCCGAATAGACAACATCTACCATGATAAAATCAACATTTCAATCAATGACACCTTTCATGTTGGCTTACACAGTAATTTAACTGACCATATAGCAGCGGCAGGAATCAAACTCAACTTACAAACAGACTATGCGCCTGGTAGAGGCATATGGAGGATGAACAACTCCCTACTAAATAGATCATTTGGTCAAAAATTGCTTAAATCAATTACCGACCAAAACTGGGAAACATACGTTACAAAGATCCACAAAGCTTTTGAAAACTACGCAGCGGAAGAGCAAAAGAGAAAACTCAAAACAACCAAAGACCTCAACACCAAAAACGATAAAATCCAACAAGCCCTCTGCACTGACCCTTACAACTCAAAGCTAAAAAGCGACCTCCTTAAATTCAAAACCTCGAAACAAGTACGTCCTGTCTGACCACCAACACAAACAAACCATTGCACAACAAAACTATATTGAAAACATCGGACATACATCGTCGCTTCTCACCAGCCACATCAAAGCTAGGAAACGTGCCGTCACAATTGTAGCACTCAAAACAAAAGACGGAATGGTCACAACAGACCCAAAACTCAAGGAAGAAGTAATCACAACCTATTACACCGGTCTTTACAAAATTCCACTTAATCAGGGTAGCAAACACGCGATACCACCGCTAGCACAAGTACCTGCGGCTCTTATGCAAATGCTGATATCACCTTTAACGGAAGAAGAAATTGCACATTGCATTCGCAACCTACCCAAAAGGAAAGCACCGGGACCAGACGGGCTTCCTGCGGAATTCTATCAAGCCGGAACAAAAAAATCACAAAACTTCTAGTGGAGACCTTCCACGACTTCCTACAAAACCCCCACAAATACCCACATTTCACCAGCTCAGTAACCTGTATGCTTTTCAAAAAAGGAGATCCAACAGACAAGGAATTATTGACCAATATCACTCCTCGACACAATATACAAACACCTGGCAAAGGTACTAGCTAACAGGCTCCGGAAAGTGTTACCATATATCATAAGCCCAGAACAAACTGGATTTGTTCATGGTCGGAAAGTTAAAGACACACTCTCCTGTATATTTGATCTACAACAGTGGTCTTCCCATACCAAACAAGACTTAACCTTTGTTCTGGCTGATTTCGAGAAAGCGTATGACACTCTCCTATGCCCTCACCTTTACGAAACCATGGCTAGAATGGGATTTCCACCCTTGTTCATCAACTGGATCCAATCGACGTTACTAAACACAAAAGCGAGTTTTCTCATCAATGGACACAAATCAGAATACATCACAACGGAGACAAGAGTGAGAAAAGGATGTCCCATCGCCCCCTTGCTATTTATAATCGCAATGGAACCCCTAAACCAATATATTAAAACCTTCATAGACAAGCCAATCGCTACTTTCCCTGAATGTCCAGCCTTTGGGGCATACGCCGACGACACGAAAGCAGTGGTCAAAGACCAAGCTAACCTTGATAAGGCTATCCAAATTCTTGAACTAAGCGCACCACTCACAGGTCTAAAAGCCAACACAGGGAAAACATTACTGTTTCCAGCAGGCCCATACTCAACAACCCCTAAAAAAAACACGTATCAAGTAACCACTGACCCACAACGGGCACTAGGTCTCAACCTTGACCACGACATCAACAGCATGGCAATGTGGTCCAAACTAGCCAAACAACTCTATGACTCGGCTGTCTTGTGGCGCAGATTCCTTTTTACAATCGAAACCAAACTTGCCATTATAAGACATTTCCTAGTCCTCAGATTCCTATATCATTCAGAAATGTGCCCACCAGCACCCGAAACCTTAAAATATATCCAACACACTATCCTTAATTTCTTGTCCACGTCCAAACAAGATGGTAAACTTCGATTCATCAACAGACAGCTCGCCATCCTCCCAACCCAACACGGAGGCCTTGGAATCCCCTGGCCTCAATACATCATCCATGCACAGTGTGCAATGCGCGCATACAAATTTCTCACACCAACGCAAGACATGTGGAAAAAAGTGGCATTCCACACAAACGGCTTCCCTAAAAAAGGGCATTTCTTCCTCTCAGACCCAGCCATCCTCAAACAGAAATCGCGACCGAACGCAAGGTGGACAGAGATCCTAAGATGCTTCCTAAAAACCAACCCAACCATTCTACCACCTAAAAGACTTAAAGCAAACATCCTCGAAGAATATATCGCCTACTATCCGTTCATCCGGAAGCCAAATGGAAAACCATTTGGTCAAGATAAGCGAGAACACTTCCTGCTTCACATGGAACTTCAAATAAAACATCTGTTCCTGGCCATGGCAATGCAAATGGATGCATCCTTTGAACCAAAGCTCTACAACCCCCAAACTCGCCAGGACACCACCATTCTCAACAATGTCATTAGAAACCTACCAAATGACGGGCTAGACATCATAGAAGGCACATGCACTGATAACTCACTGTTGTCCACACATTGGTGCTTAACATCATGCACGCATCATCCACCTGTTTTCATCTATCGAATGAAAAAGGGAAAGGACTGCTACATCATGAAAACCTCAACTATCCTACCAGACAGAGAACTAGCCCCAACAACTTTCCCCGACACAACAGTTCATGATCTGAGTATCTGGACCCCAGTCCATGTTGAAGAAGGTCGCTTCGTGGGTTACAGTAATGACACGATGATTCCATCCTGGAGACTGCAAACGTCAAAAGAACCAAAATTAATGACGCTATACCAATGCTTCCTTCCTCCCACCCAGGCAATAATCCCTTACCAGGAAAAATGGGCGTCGGAAATCATCAACCCCCCAAATTCAAAGTTCATCCAAGAAACACTGCAATCCCATCTCCTCCCCCCAAAGCCAAAAGACATCATAATCCGAATGGCAATTAGAAGCATCCAAGTTTGGATCAGATTACACTTTCTCCCTCAACCCTTTGAAATCACCTGTCCACTCTGCAATATTCACTCTGAAACAATCACACACGCCATTAGCCAATGCCCAAAACTCAAACACATTATTCACAAACTGAACCTCTCTCTACACCTGATTTATGAACTTTCTTTTCCAACACAGTCACCA
Organism: Penium margaritaceum; assembly: GCA_023375785.1. Classification (NCBI taxonomy): domain Eukaryota; kingdom Viridiplantae; phylum Streptophyta; class Zygnematophyceae; order Desmidiales; family Peniaceae; genus Penium; species Penium margaritaceum. The sequence continues at coordinate 208,092 of SZWC01002349.1, read as the reverse complement.
AAATTTCAAATGGTGGCAACTGCTACAAGCTATCACCTTCAGTGAAATCTGGACATACAGAAGCAATGTATCTCTGACCTTGACACCAAATCTACGCAACCCCAAAGCAATGCTCTGCCACAAAATACTAGCAGCTTTTACACTACAGCTCAATCTCCATCTATCATCGCTCTCCAAACTGCCCAATAAAGCCCCTTTAAATCAAATGCTTGCCCAACTTTCAAGTTCCATTCACCTTTGTAAAGTTGACAGGAAACTAGACCCACCTCATCTAATCCTTCACCCGCTATTCCGCTCTATCTGGTATCACAATAACCAACGCCAGGGGGGACGAGTACTTCAGGGGACTGTGTAAAAGGGGCTTCTGAACCCCCAACCGCAGGGTTAGGACCCGTGGTGAAGATACTCTTAGGGGTGAGGTTTAGTGGGTGTGAGTCCCACATAACCCAAGGGGACATAAGTCTCATGGGTACCTGAACTGATGTGACCTTGTCTCATGGGGAACAGTCTTTTGACTGAAAAATCCCGCAAGAGAGGGGATGAATCCCTCAAAGGTGCAGCATAGGTTCCCTCAACTCTAAGGCTGCCTCAGCCACCTAAAAAAAAAAGTCCATGACTTTTGAGGGTGAAGTCGGTCAGGTCGCGACGCGCACACGACGACCACCATTGCTGCCGATTTCCGACAGCAGCGGATCTATCTGGGCCGTGGCTGGGAATGGGTGAATCAGAAGCAGGTGAGCATTCACCCACTTCCTTATTCACCAACCCACTTCCTGGATGGATTTGTGTGGAGTACCCTGATGTGGGTGACGGACACGGTGTGCAGGACAAGGAAGTTGAGGGAATACGAATTTAAAAACCAGCAGTCGTCGGTTACCGGACTTCGTCGGACTGTTGGGAAGTACAAGTGGGTGGACCGAGCAAATTTCACCCACATTCGACCGTCGGAAGTTCCGAGAAGGCATAATGCTGATGTCAGCAAGCGGGTGAGTGGGAAACGACGTCCCACTCACCCATTCCCAGCCACGGCCCTGCAGTATAATTGTCCCCACCCCCCTCCGACCTCCTTCCCGGAAACAATCTTCTTTCCTCTTGCTACTGTTTCCCGACGTCCTCCATCAAACTGTTTCTGGCCCACAAGTGCGGCCACAAGTGGAGTCGTCGAATTGGCGCAACTTGGGCCGCGTCTGGAAACGACCCAATAGTGCGCCCGAATAAGGATTAAAATAAATTGTTCGGACTTGGACAAACAGGAAGTTCAACCTCTCCGTCTCATTTTCAGGCTTCTGGTCAGATGAAATTTTTGGCATGGTCGATGCGATGAAACATCGCTATCCG